>JANHFL010002488.1:158642-170516 GCA_032468155.1 Oxyrhabdium leporinum | reverse complement strand
AGCGACCGGGTGGGCAGGGGAGGGGCCAACCAGATGTGAAATTTACCTGTTCTCTGAACTATTCAAAATTTTCACCATAGGTATGGCAGAACCGGTCCGAACTGGCTAGATTTCACCTACGAAGCTACCCCACTAACTTTATTTGTAGAACCTCATCTCTAAATAGAAAAAAAGTCTGTCTGTCTGTTTGTCTGCCTGCCTGCCTAGCTATCTTGCCTTCAGTGTCACCTGACTCTGGGACTTCACTGCCAGCTCATAATATAAAAGTGACATAAATAAATCAAAGTAAAAAATGGAAATACAATAAGGAAAGTAAACAAAATGGCAAAA
The DNA here is from genome assembly GCA_032468155.1 of Oxyrhabdium leporinum. Lineage (NCBI taxonomy): Eukaryota > Metazoa > Chordata > Lepidosauria > Squamata > Cyclocoridae > Oxyrhabdium > Oxyrhabdium leporinum. The sequence continues at coordinate 170,186 of JANHFL010002488.1, read as the reverse complement.
AACAAGAACTACATCAAAATACAATCATAAGATAAACATATATAACAAAGGCGTTCCACCCCAACCTAGCCCAAGGCCTGGGAGAATATGTCTGTATGCCTGTATGTCTGTATTTCCTTTTTATTATTTTTTTATTATCTTTACAAATAACTGAAGGTGGCAAATGTATCCAACACACCAACACACAATCATCAGGAGATGGGCAGTCCTTCATATTACTAGGCTCTATGCCACATTGGGTTTTCTAGCTTATAATTAGCATCTTGAATCACACCTGGATCATACAGAAGAGGTGTCATGTGGACTGGCCAAGGCTGGCCCACCCCTGCTCAGGCTGTTGTGTCTGGACCAGTTAGACTTTTGAGTGTGATCCCTGCAGAGCGCATTGCAACAGTTAAATTGTGAAGTGTGACAATGGTGTGAATGATTTTCTAGAGCAGGGGTCTTAAACTCCCAGAGTTCCACAGCCAGCGAAGCCACATGACCCCTGTTCTAGAGGACAACTGAATCCAAGTAGGTGTACAACTGATGGAGTTGTACAAAGGTCCTCTGTTGCCAACTGCCCATTGTGCAGATGTTGTGAGTCAACAGGACTTCTAGATTTTGCATCATCCTGGAATGGGGAAGTGCAAACTCATTCAGGAGTAAGGATGGAAAAACAACAAACATAGGTGGTCCCGATAACCACAGCCACTTGGCAGTGAGCATGGTAAAAAGCAAAGCATTGTATTTATTTCCAGCAATGCCCTTAGGCCTCACAAAGTTCCTACAGAAACTGTAGAGAATTTATATACTTAGAATTCCTTCCTGATAATTCTTTGTTCCCCTGATTAAGCCAACCACAGATTGTAGAAAACCATCATCTGTCCTGAGAGGCAAAGGAAGTGAGACAAAAATTCAATTATTGCAGCATTTTTCATTTTGTTTTGGTTCAGTACAGATCTCTTCAAATCCTAGTTTCAGGGTAAGCCCTTTCTCATTGTATGCTCTTTCACTTCCATGTGGTTTTAGCTCTGGGGGTGGTGGTGGTAAAAAGGATCTAGTCAATCATATTTTGCTTTATTTTTCCTTTTATAGAGAAAAACCACACACTCAAGCACTGCTCATTTGCTTAACAATATGGCAAGGATTGCTTGGATTTAAATAACAGATTAACAGAATTGGAAGGGGCCTTGTAGGTTATCTAGTCCAACCCTCCCCCCCAAGCAGGAGACCCCACACCATTTCTGACAGATGGCAGTCCAGTCTCTTCTTGAAAGCTTCCAGTGATGAAGCTCCCACAACTTCTGAAGGCAAGCTGTTCCATTGCTTGATCGGTCTCAAAATTTCTCCTTGTTTCTAGGTTGAATCTCTCCTTGATCAGTTTCCATCCAATATAACTTGTCTGGCCTTCAGGTGCTTTTGAAAATAGCTTGACCCCCCTCCTCTCTGTGGCAGTCCCTCAAATATTGAAACACTGCTACCATGTGTCCCTGGTTCTTCTCTTCACTAGACTAGCCTTGCCCAGTTTCTGCAACTGTTCATTGTATGTTTTAACCTCTAAATAAACTTGCCTATGATGACTTGAATGCTATTTGAAGGGAATAATTTTGTTTATTAATTTATATGAACTATATTTACATTCTATTTTTGTTTCTCCCAGTTGCATAAGGAAGTGGCATGAAACTTCCATGCTATCCTCACAACAACACACTGAAGTAAATTGAGCTGAGTGTTAGTAACTGGCTTTTGCTGATCAGTAGCTTTGGGCTATGAATGAGTAGATGACAGACTAATTACTACAATGAAACATACAAAAACAAAAACACAACAATGGTTTTAAATACAGAAATATCCGGTAAGACAGGTCTATAAGGTTTTATAGAGTCTTTTTTGAACCAAGTCCAACTTCTAGTGAATTCATGGATGTATCCATGGAGCTTTCTTACTAAAGACATAAAAGTAGAAGTCCTTAGATTTCTTGGTGGACATCCATCCAACTACTGACCATATCCAACTATACTTAGCTTTCAAAGATCAGCCTGAACTGACCTGGAGGTGCCAATCATCAGAGGTGGTTAAATTGAAGCTCCAGGATCACATACAATTCTATAAAATTTGGACTAAATTCAAGTAGTTACCTAATGAAAAATTGTAATGGAAAAGAAGAGGAAATGAATAAATGTATGCAAAGTAATAGGATGACCATATTTATTATTTTTTAACCCTACCCATGACTTTGTTCTGGCCCTGTCTACTTTCCATGGCATTGAAACATTACGTGCAGTCATTGGACTGTAAAAAAGAAAAAAAATCCCACTCTTGAATAAGAAGCTCCTTACCATTATTGCTCTAAAGGAGCTTGCTTTAATATGATAATTTGATTAGGGTTTCTTCATAGTCCTCCTTCCATCTCTTTAGCGGCACCGTTGTAATTAATATAATCCTGGAAGGTCTATGTTTATGTAGACGTACTAATTAGTTGCAGTCTGTGCAGACTGTCATCAAATTGCCAACAGTATCACTTGTGGAGTTTTCATGTTAGTGTAGGAGAAGATTTGGTGTGATGCAACTGAAATGAGACAATCTTTCAACACAGTTTTTGAATGGTCATTTCCTAAAGCTGGGTGGAAAATGCTGAGGCCATTGGTATGAGCATGACAGGGGGTTTTTCACACTTTGCTCAGGTATCTTTGACAGTAGAATCAAAGGTGACTTATTTGTAAGCCTATATTTACATGTATGTAATTCTGTATATATTGTCAAGGAAACTGCTTATCTGCTTAAGTAGATCATGATTCATTATCCTCATTACCCACAGGAAAAAAATCTGAGTTACTCTTGTCTTTAGATAAGTACAGAGAAATTATTCTGCTGTCACTGAGTTTGAGCAGGATAGCTTGCTTTGAAAATTTCTCTCAAAGAAAAGAATTCAGAGAAATTCTCATGAGGCAATGCTATATTTATGTGATGTGATTATATTTATCTATTTAGTGATGAGACAGCCAACGGAAGTAGATAAATAAATACCTTGTCTTTCTTTGTTCAATCTTCTCTCTTAGCTTCTCATTTTTCCATCCTACCCCGAAAGAGGGAATTCTTATGAGGTTTTTTTTAAATAGTGGACTACCATCACCCCTAACTGTGAGTTCTGCCTTTGAAAAAAATGTTGAAAAATGGTGTGTGTCCCCGCCCTCCGTCATTAGACAACAGTTGAAAAATGGTTCTCTTCCCTCTGGAAAACTACAGAACAATCATCTACACAACTTCTCTCTCCACAAATGGAATGGAGAATTTCAAAAGGCCATTTGGGTCTTGTTCTGTTCTATATCTCTGGCTATAATGTGGAAAATAGGATAATCTACTTCACAGAGCTATTTCTGAATGTTGGGTAAACGAATGCAAGACACTCAAGGACTTTTACAAAGGAACTGAGAATACTTTGAATATTCGAGCACATTCTAGCATCTCTGAAATACACTAATAATATTAACAGTTTTTGATCATAAGCTTTGTTTCATATATTTCAAGGACACTTATTTTACTTTTCTCATTTCTCTTCATTTTTAACTAGTTTTATGTAATATCTTTTTCACTATTTTAACTTTCTTCTTCTTTTCTCTCCTCTCCTCTCCCTCTGCTTTCTTGTTCTCCTTCCCTCCTTTTTTCTTTGAATTATAAGTTATATAAGCCTCAATGAAACTTACATTTCAGCTTATAATGTCCATCCTCACTTGGTGAACAGTAAATATTCCTAAAAGCTCACACTGTAAAAGTAATTAGTAATTTTCATCTCTTTTTGCAATAAGTCATTTCTGTAAGCAAAAGAAAGTCTAGCAAAAATAATGGGTTGCAGAAATCCAAACAACCTATAGATGGGAGAAAAGTACCGCAATGCCAATTCTTTCCTATCATTATTTGATTATTCAGATTGTTGTAGGCCAGTTTTAATAACCTTATACAGACTTTAGATCTAAAAGTTGTGTTAGAGGTATCATATCTTAAGACCAATAGCTCCCCTAGAACTCCTTCATGATTTTAAGCAAAGCAATTACAAATTGGAAGGGTTTTTAATGCTTTAAAATAATTATTCATTAATTACTCATTAAACTACCATATATACTGCCTGACCCCCAACAATTCTGGGTGATTTACAAATAAAAAGCATTATAAAAAAGAAAACAATCAACAGAAATGCCACAATGGCATATTGGAGTAGCTTTCATTATTGTTATTTTATCGGCCAGATGTTTAGACTGGATTTGGCATTTTTGTTCACCTATTGAGTCTTTCCTAAGGATCTGGGATAGATAGAGGTTGTTTGATGTTGTAAGGTATGTATTGTTGCAGGATATAAAGCTGCCATTGACTAATGGTAATTTTGTCAATGCCAATGGTTTTCAAGTACTGGCCCAGATGTTTTGGGATTGCACCCAAAACTCCTATTGTAATATGTTTGTTTTCTTTTGCCACAGTTGTTCTACTTTGAACTTGAGTTTTAATAACAGATCATTATTTGTTTTCAATTTTTGTATATTTGTGATGGGTAAACAACTTTTATATTATTTTATATACAAAGAAAGAAATTACTTTAGACAGTTAACTTAAGATATGGATTGGATCCTCCTGAATATGAGTTCAGATCGTCATCTACTCAGCAAAATTGGTTCAGCCAGCAGGGAAAAAAGGAGGGAGAGTGAGAGCAAGGGAGGAACGGGGGAAAACGTCTGGCAGGAGTTCAGAAACCTCTCCAGCTCACACATCTGGTTCTTATATTTCAAAGTTAATTAGTCATATTGAGGCTGTCTGAAGATAAATTTATCATCCAGAAAAAACACAAACAGTTTGAAAAATGAAAGGAAGTGAGGTGACACGTCTTGACGTTTAAATAAATCACTTTAACATGATTAAAAAACTTGTCCTCTGTGACACCCAGAGCTCGGATATTTTGTAAAGCCTTTTTTTTCTGACAAAGCCAAGCCCCTCTTTGGTACACAAAGCCCCTGCCATTCAATTGTACAGAATAATTCCTGGCTCATTCCACTCTTGAGTAACGTCTGGTAAAGGCAGTGCACATATGCCATCTTTCTGGTTCACTGGAGAGAAAGGCAAAAGGTAATGGAACCTCACGAAGGAGCAATGGTGCACCATTCATGATGTTGATTAAAAAGGGAAGTCTAAGAAGCTATGTATATTTTCCCAATGCAACGTGAAATGGTTTAGACCAGTGTTACTCAATCCTGGCTACTTGAAGATATGTGGACTTCAACTCCCAGAATTCCATGCTGGCTGGGGAATTCTGAGAGCTGAAGTTCATACACCTTTATGTAACTAAGATTGGGAAACACTGATTTAGAAAGCTTCTGGTCAGCCTGGTTCAACTCTAGCAAAACTGGTTTAACCAAGTACCGTATTTGAATCCCAGTTTATCAAAATATACTTTCCAGGGACATTTGAACCAGGAAACTATAACTTAGATTATTTTCTTTCACCCCAAAGACAAACTATGAGCAAGATATACAATTTGGAGATGGCTAATTTGGTGCGAACATTCAAGAAAACAGGATAACATTCAAGCTTTGTCATATTTAAGATAAAACTACTGAATTCAGCAGGACTTTGGGTTGGTTGAGGTTTAAATCTCATTTCTTCTCTATTCTAAATATACCTGGTTGGGACACACTCGCAATCTCTTTCTTCCCATATTACAGGAAACAGTGGTTTAACAAATCAGGAAACAGCAAATAAATACCAGCGACATCAAGGTTGTAATATTTAATTTAGGCTTGTTGAGTGTGCAATCAAACAATTTTTCTTTAAGTGCCCTTTGGTTGCTTTAAGACCAGCTGTTTTGTTGGCAATATGGGTGTGGTGAATGAGTGTTGGAAATTGTATTTATTTGATTTTGTCCATGTCCAACTATAACACATGAAACCTTCAGCCACAAAGGCTACCTACTTTTCTGTGACCCATCAAAAGCAGAAATACAAAAAAATGACTTTTTCCATAATCTGCATTTATGTAAGATTATATCATTATGTTAACTAAAGTTAATGACAGTGAGGAAAAAAGAGCAACTGAAAAGCTTCCAGTTTCTGGAAAGGCCAATTTGCAAATGACCCGATGGTGTCTTCGTGGTCCAAACTAGAACAAAATAGTTTATTTTCCACCAGTATGAAGTGCACATGAAGTTCAGGATACATCATTGAGAACATCTAATGAGCAAGACATTTCCACAAGATTTGGTGCCATGCCTGATAGAAAGCACATTTTGTTAACATAAATTGCTGTCATCCCAGAACATTTCTCTTCCCAAACGCTAATATATGGAGACTTCCAGAATTCTCTACGGGCCAACAAATATTTGCGATCCATTTTCCCAAATGAACTAGATGGTGTGTTCTTAAGCAAATAGGCAGAATTGGCAGGAAAACTCTACTCTTTGACTGAGATTTTAGAAGTCCAGAAGAGGGCAGATTTACCACCACTTGGCTCTGTAGCTATTATTCCTGGCTTCTATGCACAGTTCTGTTCTAATCTGCTGACTCCTTGTTTATATAGTAGCATTTTGGAAGTATTTTCTCCTGCTACATTGCCATGAAGGATTTGTGCTGCTGCTACCATGCTATTGCAGATAATAAAGATAGGGATGGGCAACAGATTTCCATGTTTGTGTGAGTGTGAGTAAGTGCACTTTCAGGTCAGTTTTGAGTCTTGACTACTTCCTGGACATGTCTGCAGTTTTCTGGGGCAAGATTTCAGAAGTGGCTTTCCTTCTTACCTTTTTCTTCCTTGGGCTGAGAGATAGTAACTTGCCCAAGATCACCCATCTGGCTATGTACCTAAGGTGGAATCAGAACTCACTGTCTCCTGGTTTCTATCCTGGTGCCTTCACCATTACCCAAATTGGTTTTCTGGGCAACAGACAGACCAAGAAAAAGTGGTCTGTCCCTGAAGGACCTGTCCCTGAGATGAGGTCCCTTTTCAGAGCTTCTAGACAACCCTAATATGAACTTACTTGCATACTTATTGGTCTTATGGTGATGACTTTAACATTCTTGCCTTTGAGATTGTGGTCCACCATGCTTAATAAGAACATAAATTTAAATGCTTCTTTTCAAAAATCCAAAAAAGGTAAATTTGAAAAAAAACTCTCCCCAAGTTAGAAAACAATCCCCTGATTTTTAGGACAACCAGATCAACCTTCAAAAATCCTGATAATTATCACATGCAAGCAAAGTGTTGACATTTTGTTTCATGGGAGGTGTGAACCTAGTAAATTGTGGCTTATATTACAAACAATGGCTAAACGATTCCTTGGGTGTTGATATTCTTGTTTCTGTTCATCACCACATTTTGCTTTGAAATTTTCAAAAGTTCAAACTGGCTTTTCATTACAACAGTACAAAAATTGGAATTCTTAAAGAAGCAAGGTGATACTGAAAGACTTTAATGGATTAAAGATAATCCATTAATCCAAAGAGTTTGCCTGTTCTATTGTGTTAACATTGACTCCATTAACTGTATGCTGCCGTATCACACCTTCTACAAAGGAGATAAAAGGAGTTGAAACCATTTATAAGTCCCTCTGATAAACAATGCCTGGTTTCCTGCTTATATGGAATAAAGTTGGCTACTTCTTTGAAAGGCTTCTTTTGTTGTCATCAATACAAGGCCACTGTTGGTAGCTTTGTTTTGATATTTTTCACTTGTTCATTTTGTATTGTTGGCTGACTACTAAATACTTGATTAATTGTTTGGAAAATTCATGGTTTAACTCAATGCAGGAACCCAAATATTTGTGGTGTATTCAGCATTGTAATGTGTGATTTCCAATGCATGATTGTATCCATTGAAGATTTATTAAGGACATAGGCACTCTGCTAGGAAAATAATTGCAATTCTTACCCATAGGCCTTTGCAGAAACAAGGGAAGGATACGAAAGGACAACTCTAGCAGTATTGCTGTCATCCCTGGAGACATTCTGAGCTGGCATTCTCACACATATCCATCAGAGGGAATTTAGCAAGAACAGGAGAAGGGTTTTCTTATGCAACACAATTATTATTCAGTGCAATTCATCATCACTGAAACATGTAGGCTTCAATTCCCAGCAGGTTAGAAGCCACTTCCCTTCTCTCCTTTTCCAAAACTTGCAGATATGGAGAACTTCTGGTTTGGAGATCAGACCCTATATTAGGGGCTACAGGTCTGTGCATGTTGAATCTTGAGCTAAAGGAATTCAAGGATTCTGTCCTGCAGTCACCCAGTCTTCCGAATGCCAAGAAATGAATGTTCTGAACTTGCACCTGCATTTCCAGAAGTCATGCTCTAAGTGGACAGAGTAAAAAAACATAAATAAGATGTGCCAGCTATCTGTTTTCCAATGATATTTTTTAATACTACTTTTTAAAAAAAATTCTTCCCTAATTTCTTGGGAAATAGCAGCTCCAATTTTATTCTTTGTGGGAAACTGTCAAATTTGTTACTAGCTTGCATGACCTTTGCAATAAGGATTGACCTTCAACATACAGGTAGTCCTTGATTTACGACCACAATTGAGCCCAAAATCTCTGTTGTTAAATGAGACATTTGTTAACTGAGTTTTGCTCCATTTTATGATCTTTCTTGCCACAGTTGTTAAGTGAATTACTGCAGCTGATAAGTTAGTAACCCAGTTGTTAAGAGAGACTTTGCTTCTCAAAATGTTGCAAAAGGTTATAACATGACCCTGGGACACAGCAACGGTCATATATGTGAACCAGTTGCCAAGCTTCTGAATTTTGATAACATGATCATGGGGATGCTACAAAGGTCGTAAGTATGAAAATGGTCGTAAGTCACATTTTCAGTGCTGTTGTAACTTTGAATAGTCACTAAATAAACTGTTGTAAGTGAAGGACTACCTGTATATGCATGCAATTGCAAAAAAGGACATATAGTTTTAGTTTAGGGGTGTCCTTCCTGAGCTGCCAAAATCTGAGCAATTGGTTGTTGTTGTTGTTAGTCACGAAGTCATGTCCAACCCATCATGACCCCAGGCCTTCCTGTCCTCTACCATCCCCCATAGTCCATTTAAGCTCACACCGACTGCTTCAGTGACTCCATTCGTCCACCTCATTCTCTGTTGTCCCATTTTTTCGTTTACCCTCAATCATTCCCAGCATTAGGCTCTTCTCCAGTGAGTCCTTCCTTCTCATTAGGTGGCCAAAATATTTGAGTTTCATCTTCAGGATCTGGCTTTCTAAAGAGCAGTCAGGGTTGATCTCCTCTAGGACTGACTGGTTTGATTGCCTTGCAGTCAAAGAGACTCTCAGGAGTCCAGCACCAACAGCCTCCATTCTTTGGCACTCAGCCTTTCTTATGGTCCAACTTTCACAGCCATACATTGCAACTGGGAAAACCAGTTACACACTTTTGTTGAACAGGGTGAACTGAACACCATGACTCTTTGCTGAAACTTTCAATATTCCAGATTTTGGTAGCCCAGGTTTGATAACTATTCCATTCCTACTCAATGTGGAGGAGATGAGACTGCTTAAATAATGCAAGTATTCTACATAGTTACACTTTATATTTGTGGAATTTAAAGAATCTTTTGAAGGCCCCAGATCCAAATACTTATTTCCATCCCCGACAATCCTTTCCTCTCCCTGCATTCTACATTAATGCATTTTCCCCCCTTCACTGTTTTTCTCCATTGAAGTCAATGGCCCAGTAAATGAGAACATGCAGAGAAACACAAAACACTGAACTCATTCTTGGGAATAAATTTTAGCTGATTAATTTGACTGCCTTGAAGGAGAAGTATTGATTTGCCTGTTGGTTTCAAAGGCTGAACCAGGACCCCTTCCATATTTGGAGGTTTGGGTAATTGCATCTTATGGTCTTTGTCCTAGAAAATGCCTACAATGGATCTGCACTTCTAGGAAGATGTGAATCTTCTACAACTGAAAGAAGCGTATGGGATTTGTTTGATCTTCAGAACTCTGTCTCTCTTTCTCTCTTTTAAACAAGCAAATCTAACTCTCTGCTGTATAATCTAGACTACTTCTCATTTAGTTTCTCATTCTCAGCAACTTTAAAATGCATGGACTTCTACTACCAGCTGCATGCTGGCTGGATAATTTTGGGAGCTGAAATCCACTAATCTTAAAGTTGCTGAGTTTAAGAAACAGTGACCTGGACTGCGAGAAGGCTTTCTAGAGAGATTCAGAAAAGGAGATTAGAACTTTTAAGAAAGAAAAGAGATTAAGAAAGCTGCAAATGGAGGGGGAAAACCCCCTTAAAGGAAGACGGTGGTGGAGCAAACAGCAAACATCTGCCATCAAAGTCATGATGAAAAATGATGAAAAATGCCTATTATAAAATATAGGTTTTGTGTTTGCATTTTGACATCACACAAGTAGGTCATGAGAAGGACATTTTATGACTTGCCCATCTCTGTTCTCTAATAGATGCCAATGTCTGCCATCTACAGTGCCAGAGCTTTGCTTGAATAAAAAGTATCAACATTCCAAGACCTGTTTTTTTCCCCCTACCATTTTGCCTGCAAGACATGGCACTCTTTTTTTTTTTAAAAATCAATCAGTGTTGGTCTATGGGTTACATCAGGATTGGTCAACTGGCTTGTCACCCGAGCTCATTGTTGTTATCCAGTCTGTTTCCTCCATAAGGATAAACTAGAACTCAGTTTCCTGGACATTTTCACTAGGCCAACTCTCCTTCCACTGAATCCTAGAATCAAGGATAAGGAGAACTTTTTGAAAGTCTCTGCAGGGTCATCCTCAGCAAAATATTAGGAGTTTGGATATCTTGTATAGGCAAATGAACAGATTGAAAGGGAGATTATAAAGCTTCATTGACTACTTCTTCTAAGCAGAAACGGCATTCATTCTTCCTTTGCTTCTATCATCTAATCCAAAATCCCCCAGTGAGCTTCCATGGCCAAGAGTAGACTTGAGTCAGGATCTCTCCAGTTGAACATGTTAACCACACTGGTTTTTAGTATAACATATGACTCTTAAGATTAATCTAAAGGCATAAGTAAAATAATACATATCCCCAACCCTCAGTGGATTTATTAGAAACTGCAATCTTACAGTATATCCCTTTCCTGGTTGTATCACTGCATGATAATTTGGGGGCTCACAGCTTCATCATGTTCATATTCTGCCGTTCCTTTTATTTCATGGCTGAGGTTATTGAGGAATGATATAATCCAACCTGAAAGTTTTCTCCTATTAGCAATTTTGTCTCATCAATTTTGTTAATAGGATAACACAAGGTGCTGGTTAGGGTGCAAGAGCCTCATCATGTCGGTAATTTTCACCGTTACATGTTAGCAATCTGTCAGTATTTGTTCCCACTAATTCCACACAAAAGTCTTATTAAATCAGTGGCTTTGATTTTTACATCCTTATTATCTGATTCCTCTCTTCATCACAAGGGTGATGATAAAACAAAACTCTCTGGACACCTCAACTGGAAATCATCATCATCATCATCATCATCATCATCATCATCATCATCATCATCATCATCATCATCATCATCATCATCAT
>JANHFL010002488.1:64221-98693 GCA_032468155.1 Oxyrhabdium leporinum | reverse complement strand
CTTCCTTCCTTCCTTCCTTCCTTCCTTCCTTCCTTCCTTCCTTCCTTCCTTCCTTCCTTCCTTCCTTCCTTCTTGTGTGCCATTCTTCGCAATCAGTTTGTTTCTTCCACAGCAATTTCTATATTTCCTGTCAATAATGGTGTGGAAATATATGTGATGAATTCATATCAACATTTCCCTGCAATGAACTAGTTATTTCATTTTTCTCTCTGAATTTTCTAAGAATATCAAGCTTGATCCACACAGAATCTAAGCACTAAATAACTTGCTATGAGCTCTTGTTTGCCTTCTATTCTCCTTTCTTTCCAAGAAGGAAATAATTCACAGTGACCAATAGGGACGGAGTACTGTGGATGAAATTTCCTTAAAATGGAAGAAACCTGAGCTTGTTTTCTATTTGAAAAATGAAAATGTTAGCAAAATTATTTTCTCCTGAATTAATGTGATTGGAGGCTGAAAAAACAGTGAACTGGAGCAAGGAAGCAGGAGAAACCAACATGTCTGGCTATTGTATCTGGGCTGGAAAGAATCCAAATAACCATTAGATGGTGCCAGAAATTAAAGTTAATGAATTTATTTATTGCCATCTATCAATTGTCTAGGTTTTTGTAGCCCTTGCAATGTCATTTTTTTCATCTACTCTCCATTACTGGGCTGAACATTTCTGCTATACTAATGAAAAAGGGGAAAGTACCAATTCTGAATAAAAGATCCTTTGTGTTGATGTTTACTTATTCAAAATCAAGAAAAAAGGCAGGATTCAAAGCAGTTTTATTACAGAAAAACTTTGTTTACTTGTACATGTACATCCATGTATCTAACTGATCATGGAAATACAAGATCTTACATAAAGGTGTAGAGCTCTTTATCCCTGAGCTTACTTTGAAGGTAGTTAGTTTAAAGGTGAATCAGGAAGAGGAAGCAATGACAGATCAACCCATGTGCTGAAGTCTCATAAGATTTGTGGACTTATTGAGTCTTGGCATTTTATTCTATTTTTTTTTATAATGGAAAAGGGAAACTTAACTTTTTGACTATCTGATGAGTATGTGATAAGATTATAAATTTAATATTTCCTCAAACTAAGGTCAGCTTCTGATAACTGCATGGGCATGTCCATGTAATTTATTGGGAAAATATGGAAGTGATGTGCCATTTTCTTCTATTTCTGGGGTGTGTGTGGAGTGGTTTTTTTCTTAAACCTCACCTTCAGATTTCTTATTGTGTTGGGGCTAATCACAATTTGCTCCAGCATTAGTATAAGCCAGTAAATATTTTTCAAGGTCAGGAATGCATGTCATCCTCCCAGCCCACTAGGAAGGCAACCTCTGCTAGGTTTTTCTATGTATTAAAAGTAGCTTTTTATGGCTTGTACTTGCTGAAGCTGTCCTATCCACTTCGCTTGCTATTCTTCATTCTATTGTAGCAAGTGTTTCCACTCTAATTGCCTACTATGCATTATACCAAGGATACCCCTTTATGGACATTATTAATGAGTTCACTGGTGGAGCAGTGAAATGATAGATCCTTCTTTTGTTTAAAGAAACCAGGTGAAGTTAATAAGAGTTCTGCCACTTTTCTTCTGCTAGGTCAAATGACAATAAATTGCATCACTTTTTTCTTTTCATTTTTTAAAATTCATGAGGTATTAAAAAAAGGAATTAATCAGGGACTGTAGTAAATGCAGTCCAAACAGAGTATCAGGCCATCTCCATGGCCAAAGCAAAGAAAGAGATTAAAATCTGGAAGGGATTTCTTAGGCCATTTTCATTTCCATCTCATTTATGCATAGGAGTCAGCAATAAAGGAAAGCCCCTAATCCTGAAAATATGGGTAGGAAACAGGAATTTGGCAGCTTCATGACAAAGGACTAAGAACCAAATCAAATATTGGGGTTATATTCACATTAACCACCACCATAATCAATATGAGCACAGGGAACTTGGTTAATATAGATCTCAGACAGCACAAAATCAGGTTCAAAGTAGAATAGAAAGAGACTAATAAGGTGGGGAATAGAAGGATTTTTTTCCTTTAAATGCCTGTTTTTTTTCTGAATGAGGATTTTTTTACACAGACATTTTCCAAGTCTTTCCCTTACCTGACTGTTATGGCTTAAAAAACATACATGGAATAATAAATCTGAACATTGAGTTCTTTCATCTCAGCCAAAAGGCTGTTTCCAGTGAAGCATGAATAGCTGTTGATTGCAAGGGTGATCAGAGGATTGCTGATTGCCCATTATGCGTGATTCAGTGATTACTTATTGCTTCCTGTTGAATAAAGCAGAGGTTGCTGAAGCAGGAATATAAGGCTGCCAGTTTCCAAGAAAATAGTTTACTGAGCAAGTGAACTAACCTAACAGAACTAACAGAATAGACTAAGAGAACAGAATGAACCTAACCAGACCTAACAGACATTTCTGGGCAAATTTAGTGTTCTACCTCCATCAGCAATGAGCCCTTTGTTAATTTGAGAACAAAAAATATATATGAGCCTTTCAACTAATGTCACCTAAAGGAACAATAAAGAGTAAGATACAACTTTGCATTAGTTATTTGAATGCTTATGATGTGGTTGTATTTTTGTGTGAAAACAATTTTGCATATGCTTGCAATAAGTGCAGGTTCTTAAGTACCTCAAGGGGGGGGGGGAATGACAGATTAGAACAATTTTGCTTTTTCAGAACAAAAGTTTAACAGATCCAACAATGGACAAACTTCAGCAGAAAACAAAACAAGAAAAGCAAACCTATAAATAAAAATGACCAGAAAAACAAGACAAAAATAAAGGTTTCTACATCTTTGAAATTCAAAAATATCTTTGACACCTTCAAAATTTCAGAATCACAAGAATGAAAAAAATAATAATGAACAGGAAACAAAATGGTGAATTTCTGAAGGGGAAAAGGTATGCGTTGGCATGAAAGGATATATCTTTCTCTTCTGCTGTCTGTGCTCCTTAATCTACATTAAATTCTATGTTACAGGATCAATGCTTTATTAAACTTTATACTCCAATATATTTATTATACTTCTCTAATTTGATTTAAATATGTCTACAAGAAAATACCAGTTTTATCATTTTCTGAGGAGAGGAGAGCTACAGTGGTTTTATTACAAGAGGTTTTCCATCAGCTAAAAGCTCTGAAACCTTTCAGGATCTATTTCATCACTTCTGACAAGCAATTGCTTAAATCAGTAAATACGAAGTACATGGAAAATAAGGTCAATAATCTTCAAGATCATTTACAAAACAAGAAACTGCAAATTGTATTACAAAACACATACTGTTTGATTCCTTTCACCTGTTTTAGAAGCTCAACCATGAAAGTTTCTGGGTAATTGTGCAGGATTGACAACGTCACCATCAGTCAATTGGAAAGGTGGCTTTACTTAGAACAGCTTACATCTTGCAATGATATTTGTAACACCATCAGATATTCATATCTGCCTATCCCAGGTCCTTGGAAAGGACTCAGTAGGTAGACAAAAATGCCAAATCCAGTCTGAACAGCTGGCTTCCTGCAATGGACCAAATTATTATTAATAATAATCCCCAGTTAGGAACTACCTTGATGAGATTGTGGGGCTTGTGTGCTCTGAGGAAAACAAACATTGTCTCTCCCATAAAAAAAATATGGTGAAACATAAATTAAAGGATCCCATACGATTGTCACCTGGCTTAAAAGGACCATGCTAGATGTGGAGTTCCTGGACATCTGGTGAAAAATGGGCTACTGGACTCAGGACTGTTGGCTGAGTCAGCAGCTGCAGACACAAATAGTGATTGAAAATAAATAATGATCTGTTATTACAGATCAAGTCCAATAGGAAGAGCATATTTGAAAATAATGCATCAGTTCTAGAAAGAACAACTTCCAGAATCAGAAATAACAGAACAGAGGTTATCAGATCAAAGTCAATTTATAATACGAAATAAAGTAGTCACAGAAGCAGAATTGGAAGAACGGCAAAGCCAGAAGTAACTCAGACTGTAGAGCCAAAGCATGGGAAATTGGCAGTAGAAGAATCCAGCAGAGATACAGAATTGTTTTCATTTGGAAACCAGGCAGCCTTTCTGCCCCAGAAAGAACAAAACCCTCTAACTACAGAAGTAGAAGAATTGAAACAAACAATAACTGAGCATCTTCAATGGTGCAAAAACTTCAGAATATGGTTGCCTGCATTGAAGCTTCCAAAGAAGGAGCTAGCACAAGCATTAAAAATATGCCAGTAGTGCAATATCAAATATAAGCATTAACTTACTGTAAGAAACAAACCAACTAATGTACAGCACCGCTGTAGCTACAACTGAATATGGAGGATGCAAAATCAACAAAGCCAAACAGTGCATCACCAAAATGGAGCAACAGACTGGAAAACAAGATCAGCAAGCTGAGATCACATGCAAGCAATCTAGAACAGATGAATGAAAAGAAGTTGAACAAGAATTCCAAAGAATACCTAATCAAGAAATACTACTTAGAAACAAGGAAGCTCAAGGAAGCATTGGAAATAACAATAGAGCAAATAGCTATAGCCAAGAAGCACAAATTGCAAATCATATAAACAGAATCTTCAGTTTCAATCCAGTCAGAAACGTTTCTATCAATCCATCAATGGAGAGACTGCAGTGAATAATCTAGTACCTAGCAAGAAAGAAGCAGTACAGTTCTGGACACAGATATGAGATAACCCAAAGAAATACAACAAAGTGCAATTTGCTTAAAGTATATGGATAAGAATAAAAAAGAAGTTGAAACGAGAACTTTAGTGGAAATGGTAGAGAAAAAAGTAAGGAAGATCAAGAATTGCTCAGAACCAGGTAAAGATGAACTTCATGGTTTTTGGTTGAAACATCTGACTGGTCTACACCCAACTCATTGCCAAGTAGTTTAACAACATACCCCAAGGTGGTAACTTTGAAGAATGGCTAACATGTGGCAAAATCTACCTGATAATGAAAGATCCAGCAAAAGGAGCAGTACCAGGCAACTATAGGCCACCAACAACTTTCAAATTACTAACTGGTGTAGTAGCTGATGCAGTCCAATAGCATCTAGTTGAAAACAAACTCTTTCCACCTGAGAAAGGAAACCACTCATACCGCAGTGGAAGAAAATATCAACTCTTAATAGACAAGATTATTTTGTAATACTGCAAGAGAAGGAAGACCAACTTGAATATTGCATGGATTGACTACAGAAAGGTATTTGACTTCCTACCACATGATTGGATAATCAAGTGCCTAGAAATAACAGGAGTCAGTTGAAGCTTTGTGCAAAGACTGAAAGAACAATGAAAGATATGGTTGCAGGTCAATGTTGAGAGATTAGGAGAGGTAAATATCAGGAGAGGAATATTTCAAGAAGATTTACTACCACCACTACTGTTTGTTATTGCATTGATTCCTCTGTCAATAACAGCCCATTGCTATCAAATATCAAAAACATCTGCCAGACCTCCTTTACAAGGACAATCTGAGCTGTATGGAAAAAATCATGTGAAATAGAATTGCTGCTCAACACATTCTGTATATATAGGCAAGATATTGCAATGGACTCTGAACTGGACAAATGTGCCATACTTATAACCAACTGACAGAATCAGGATGCCTTACAAAAATAACAGCAAGAGTCTGGATAAAGATGATCACTATAAATGCCTGGCATCCTTCAAGTTGATAACATCAAGCACACTGAAGTCAAGAAAAAGATTAGAAATGAATACATCAAAAGAGTGAAGAGTCCAAACTCAGTGGAGGAAATACTATCAAGGCAATAAACACCTGGACAATTCCAGTCTTTAGATACACAACTGGAATAGTGGACTGGACTTAAGCTGAACTAAAAACCCTGGATAGGAAGACCAGAAAAATAATGGCTATGAATCATGCCCTTCATTCTCACAGTGAGTTGACGTACTCCAAGGAAAAATGGTGGGTGTAGAATGCTGCAAGTACATCAGATGATTGAAGAAGAAAAAAGGGCATTGGAAGAATATCTGAAGGACAGCTAAGAAGATGCACTGAAGCTAGTACAGGTAGTCCTTGACCTACATTTGTTTAGTAACTTCAAATTTACAACAGCATTGAAGAAAATAACCTATGACCGTTTTTCACACTTAGGACTATTGTAGCCTTTACATGGTCACATGATCAAAATTCAGATGCTTGGCAACTGGCTCATATTTATAATGGTTACAGGGTCACAGGGTCATGTAATCACCTTTTGTGACCTTCTGACAATGAAAGTCAACGGGGAAGTGAAATTCACTTAACCATGTTACTAACTTAACAACTGTAGTGACTCACTTAACAAGTGTGGCAAGAAAAGTCACAAAGCTTATTTAACAACTGTTTTGGTTAGCAACAGAAGTTTTGGGCTCAATTGTGATTGTAGGTTGAGAACTACCTGTATACCAAAAAGACCTATTGACTAGTGGAGACACCAGGTGGCCTACAAGAAAGACCAAATGAAAAAAAAATGGTCTTGTAGGCCTGGGAAGATACAGCATTACACGGCGAGTACATTAAAAATAGCAGGGTAAGCAGATAATAACAAGAACTGGCAATGGTTAAGAGTAGGAAAAGAAAGAGATTGAAGAGATTATTCTGGCTATACAAGACCAAGCCTTAAGAATAAATGCATACAAACTCAGAATTGAGAAGACAGCAAAAGACAGTAAGTGCCACCCATGCAAAGAAGCTGAAGAACCAAGCTTCTGGTTAGCTGCTGCAAGAAGATCACACAGATTGACAAGAAGCCAACAGCATGACAAAATAACAACAATGGTGCATTAGAAGATCTGCAAGAAATATCATTTGCCTGCAAGGAAGAACTGGTGGGACCATAAAATAGAGAAAGTAATAGAAAATGAAGAAGGTAAAGAGAAGAGAAGAACTGGAGAAGATAACAAAATACAAAGACCTGCAACTAGAAATAGAACAACTGTGGCAAAAGCAAACAAAGGTAGTTCAATAGTCAGTGGTGCCTTGGGTGTAATCTCTAAACCACTGCAGCACCATTTGAATACTATCGTCCTTGACAAATTCACTAGTCAATAGCAAACAGCACTTTTTACTGAGAATAGTTTACATCTTGCAACAATATTTGTAATACTGTCAAACATCCACATCTGCCTTCCCCATATCCTTGGAAACCTACCTAGTAGGTAGGCAAAGTGCCAAATTGAGTCTGAACATCTGGCTGATTGTACAATGAACCATGATGATAATGATGATATAACAACTACAATAACCACCACCCCCATTCCTGATCCTGCCTTTCTGCCACCAAACAGGCAGTTAGGCTGCTTCCCCCCCCCCGTTCCTGATTCTGCCTTTCTGCTACCAAACAGGCAGTTAAGCTGCTTTCCTCCCCCCCCTCCCCCAATTTCTGATCCTGCCTTTCTGCTACCAAACAGGTAGTTAGGCTGCCGTGGCTGGCCTGGACAGCTATTCAGTGCGGTTCCTACAGTTATGGGATTACCATCTTTGGATCAGTAGTGGCTTAGCCACCATGAACGAACCCAGGCACCTACCATCACTAATGATGAGAAGAAATCAACAAAATTCCATACCGGTCATCATCCGGGTCAACAAGGGCCGTGTCAGATGCTGTGGCTACTGGACATTGTCAAAAAAGACAGGGCTCAGTTGTTACTGCTAGGGAACCAGGGTGTGCAACTGCAAAGTGACTGAAGCAAAAGTGCAAAACTTGGACAACCGAAGAAAATTGAGAAATCATCAAATATTACTACCAGGCAAAAACACCCAGGAAATGATGTAACTGAACAAAGATTAATGGATCAAAGACGTTTCATCATCCGTAATAAAGTTTTCACAGATATGGAAATGCAACATCTGGAAATAGTGGCTAAAAAGAAAACAACAATGATGAACAATCTGAAGAAACTGCTCCAACACCTGAACAAACTGACCATCCAATGGAAGAAACCAACATACAGGATGAAGATCCTCCTGTGCAAAGTGTAGCACTAAGTGATCTAGCAGAAATGCTGAAAGAAAAGATTGAAAACCACATCAAAAAACTCAGAAAGAAAAAGACTACCTACCATTCAGGAAGTGCATAGCAAACGAGTGAAAGATCTGTTAACTGCCGTGAACAACATTTTAACTTCCATCCCACCCAGCACACTATATGAAACCTACCCACTAATGTATAGCACAGCTGCTGTTATAACTGCAGAACTGGGTTATAAAATGCCAAAAAAGAAACCCACTGGAACACCAAAGTGGAAAATTCGACTTGAAAATAAAATAAAAAAACTATGAGGGGATGTCAGTACTTGAAAGAAGGAAAACTAAAGAACAAAAGCTGAAAAATAGTTTACATAAAAAATACAACCTGGAGGAAAAAACAATAACAGAAATCATGGAAGAACTAAAACAACGGGTAATAGCAACAGCAAGGAAAATTAGAAGGTACGAAGGACGAATAAAACAACATCATGAAAATGTCCAGTTCAGAAGAAACCAACGCCTTTTCTACCGGTCCCTTGATGAAACTCGAGTCCAAACTAATATTCACCCGTGTAAAGGATGATGGTTACAAATATCTAGGCATAGTCTACGGAATAGGGGCGGTATACAAATCGAATAATAAAAATAAATAAAAAAATATTGGAAGCAGACATCTTGAATGGAAAAGTCAAAGAGTCAACACAAAAGGAATACATCAGGAGAGTCCGCAAAATATTAAAATCGGAGATGAATGCTGGAAACATAATTAAAACCATTAATACATGGGCAGTTCCAGTGATACGCTACTCAGCAGGAATCATAAACTGGACTTTGGCTGAACTGGAAAACCTGGACCAGAAAATGCGCAAACTTTTGAATATATACCACATAGATGGAAAACCAAAGCTTTGAATGGACAGCACTTGAAAAACATTGAAGGAAAATGTGATAACAACTTTACATGGGCATAGCTTAAGTGAGGAACCATTAAGAAAGAAACGGAAGGTTTAATACTTGCTGCTCAAGAACAAGCACTACAAACTAATGCCATGAAAGTGAGGATACAAAAATCCACTGACAATCCTAACTGCTGACCTTTGTTATGACAAAGTCGAAACTTTTACATTTAATATGTGAATGCAGCAAAATTGCACAAACTGATTACAAAGCCAGACACAACCGAGTTGCTAAATTAAGCCACTGGTCATTATGTAAAAAATACAACTTACCTGTATCCAAAAAGTCATGGGAACATAAAGTGTAAAAAGTTATTGAAAATGAGAAGATGAAGATCTTGTGGGACTTTCGAATACAGACGGATCATCATTTGGAACACAATACGCCAGATATCACAGTTGTTGAAAACTGAAACGGACAATTTATTGATATTGTGGTACCAGGAGACACCAGAGTCGAAGAAAAAGAACTGGAAAAAATCACGAAATATTGCAACCTGGCCATCGAAACTATGCGATTATGGATGAAACATTTAACAGTGATACCCTTTGTCATCTGGGCACTTGATACCATGTCCAAGAATTTTATAAAATACATCAAGAAATTGCAGCTTTCTGCAATAACACCAGTGGAACTGCAAAAAACTGTGCTACTTAGAACATCGTACATCTTAAGAAAGTACTTGGTTGATACCTAGGATGCTGGCAGCAACCCCTATCAACCATTAACACCTGTCAATTGTATTTGTGATGCATTTTTGAATGTTCAGTTGACTGAGTTTCATGTTTAATGAATAAAGTATATATAATATAATAATCATTGTGTAAAAAATATGCGCTACCTGTATCCAAAAAATCATGGGAACATAAAGTGGAAAAAGTTGTCGAAAATGAGATGGTGAAGATCTTGTGGGGCTTTCAGATACAGACAGATTGCCATTTGGAACACACCAGATATTACGGTTGTTGAGGGCAAAGCGTACAATTTATTGATATCACTGTACCGGGAGACACCAGAGTCGCAGAAAAAGAACTGGAAAAAATCACGAAATATCGCGACCTGGCTATCAAAACTACATGGTTATAGATGAAACATGTAACAGTGATACCCATTGTCATTGGGGCATTGTCCAAGAATTTTACAAAACACATCAAGAAATTGCAGCTTCCTACAATAACACCAATAACAGTGGAACTGCAAAAAACGGCGCTACTTGGAACATCGTATATTTTAAGAAGATACTTGGTTGATACCTAGGACACTGGCAGCAACCCATATCAACCATTAGCACCAGTCACTGGTATTTTTGATACATTTTTAAATGTTCAGTTGGCTGAGTTTCATGTTTAATGAATAAAAGAGATAATAATAATTTTACTACAAATATTCTGTAATGCTCAGTTTCTATCTCATTCTGCTTCCTGGCTCCTCCACTAATTTTAGGACATAGTTCATCTGATATATCCTAAATGATTGTGGACACGTTATGACATCCTGAAGAAGAGTGAGGGTTGGAGGACGATCTTTTTGATCAGAACATTCTGCATATGCAGGCTCAGTGATCTACAGCCTGAAGGTCACATGAAGGATTAAGGGGTCTAGTACATCTTTGTCCTAAACATATTCTGTATTTTCTCAACTACTTTCAAGGAGTGTTTCTTGGACTTGTAGCCCCCACCTGGAAATGATATATACATTCATTGGTCCCTGCCAGACATCCATCGATAGGATTGAATATTTTCATGTAGGTGTCACACTCAAGTTTTCATAATGGCAATAGCAATAGCACTTAGACTTATATACCACTTCATAGTGCTTTACAGCATGTTCTAAACATGGATTCTCATTTTACTGACCTCAGAAGGATGGAAAACTGAATCAACCTTGAGCCTGTCAGGATCAAACTACTGACTGTTGGTGGGGTTAGCCTGCAATACTGCATTCTAGCCTTGGCAAACATATATTGGCGTTTATGCAATAATACTACAATTTTATAGGATTTGCATTATTTGCTATTGTAACCATGACACACAGAAATACTTTTTAAAGATGGCTATCTTAGGCAAGCTTTCTAGGAACATCAAAAATATCTGGAGACCAGATTTGTCCTGCTGGTGATTTCTAGCATGAAACATTTGACCTGGGGTACTTTTGTGCAGTTCTTCCTATCCATTGCCTTATGCTCCATAGCTAAATCCTCTTCTGGCACAATAAATTCAGAATTGCAATTGCATCATCTTTCACTGTCTGTCTGTCTCTTCTCCATGCTGCCCCACCCCTAAAACAGCACAGATTAAGATAAAGTGATAGTTCTGTGTCAAAGACTGCTTTACTGCCACACTAGGGATAAAGGAAGAGAGGTTAATTTATCATCACTGGGGAGAACTGACAGAAGAGAGATATACTACCAAAGGGGGATTTAGCACAGGGCCAAGAAACTTCACACTATTTTTACCATCTGTCACATGCTCTAATAAACCAGGACAAAATATGAAGAAAGGAAAAATGAACTATCAAACACTGATGTAATGCAGACCATAAATCTAATTTAATTACTTTGCATGGAGACAGGTCCTCAAGTCCGTGTGAATATACTGGATTTTTTTCCCTTGGCAACTTAACAACTAAGTGTTTTAATAACATCATTCTATAATTTATTCTGCCTGGAACACAAAATATCTTTTGTGAATTCTCCCCCTCCTTTCTTCCTTTCTTTCTCTTTTTAATTTTTTGTTGTTACTGTTGATTAGTTTTGCAAGAACTCTTAAATCTCTTTTTTAATGTCAAAACTGGCATAAATTCACATCTGAAGTTCAAGTCTGTGACAAAGGTGGAAATTATCAAATACTTTTTTGCTATTCTTTTGTATCTGTTATTTTGCTGTATATTCCTTCCTTCCTTCCTTCCTTCCTTCCTTCCTTCCTTCCTTCCTTCCTTCCTTCCTTCCTTCCTTCCTTCCTTCCTTCCCCCAAAATTAGAAATAATTGTATCCAGTGATGCATTAGGTTGATCAATCTTCTTAATTAGATGTTAATATCATGTCAAAAAATATTGGATGGGAATTTGTAAGACAAATGTGGCAATGAATAGTTGCATTCTATTAAAAACACATGCATTTTTTTTCCTATGAGGAATAACTGTGGCCATTGCAAAAATACGAAATGTAAAAAGGCTTACTTTCTCACAGATTCACAGGAAGTAGGTGGAGAAAGGATGGAAGAAGCATGAATTTACTGCCAGGGAGAAATATATTTTCTATTGTTAGCTAGGATCACAGAGTAACCTATTTTGCTCTTCTGCTCCACTGGCATTGACGGTCTTAATGGATTGATCCTTGCACCCATCTTTTTTAGCTAGAGTTATAAAAGATGAACACATAGCTTAATTTCAGCTAAATTTAGTTTGTTGAACTTGAGGCTTTTTAAAAAGTTTACAGTAAAATTTATATGCCTTATGATAAACCTTTCCCCAAGTCTAGGCATTTCTGTTTGCAACGTTGCTTGATATACCAGCATTTGCAAATTACTTTTTATATAATGAACTATTATATCATAATAAAAGGCATTAGTTTTGTGAATATATATAATTAGCAAAACACAGTGCAAAATTCAGAAAATTGAAATGATAACTGTTATGGCTAGGGTATTGGTCTGAAAATGCAAAATGAAATAAATTCAAGAGAATTTCTTCCCAATCCTCAGACTAAGACACAACTTTCTTTTTACCTGATTTTATTTCTTCTCCTTCTTAACTCAGAACACTGTTTTCAGAAGAACAGTACAGTCATTCAGTCAGTCAGTCAATCAATGTTTGACATTTGTATATCAAAATTTCACAGCTATCAACATATAAGTTGCTTTTCTTTTTCTTTTTTCTTTACGGTTCATTCCATAAACTAATCTTTTCATTATGGGAGAAATGATATTTGGTACATATAAAGAATATTATCTTGTATATTATATGTCATTATAGAGACCGAATTCAGTTTTAAGTGAAGCTTGGCCTTCATTAGGTAACACACATTCAATGGACATTAGTCCCTATCAATCTTGGCACCATTCCCCATGATCAGATTTGTGATTACTGTGCTTAATTCAGTGCATCATAGGCATGAACCCTCCCTTTTTATGACCCTGTAATCTCTTCAATAGGGGTAGAGTTGAGGTGATTGGATACCCTTCCTGACGTCATGCAGATATTTTTTTCTTTGCACCCAGAGAGAGAAATATCTGCCGCTATCTAGGATTGAATTCTCAACCTTCCGAATGGGAGGTGAGCATTTTCAACCACTAGGCCACCACATCTCTCATCATCATAGGCATGAACAAAAGGGTGTATTTCATTGCACCATAAATATATCGTATTTTTCGGAGTATAACACACACTTTTTCCATCTCCAAAAGTGGGTGGAAATGTCTGTACATCTTATACAGTGAATGTTGCTGAAGTCCCGCCCACCCGCTGGCCCTCACCCTTCGGTCTCTGCCTCCTAGCAATTTGCCTCCTTGCAGCAAACAGCAAACAGCCTGGTCAGCTTCAGCATAGCCTGATTAGCACAAGCAGCTGATTGTCGGTTGGATCTGCCACCCAACGATCAGCTGTTTCAGGCTGCAGGGATCGCCATTGCCTATTGCTGCCTCCGCACAACCCAGTTTTGGCCTCCATGCACCCCATTTCCCCCCCATTCCGATCCCTGCCACCTGGAATGGGCTGAAAATGGGACGTGCGGAGGCCAAAAATGGGATGCGGAGGCCAAAAAATGGGGCATGCAGAGGCAGCAATAGGCAATGGTGATCTTTGCAGTCTGAAACAGCTGATCGTTGGGAAGCCGATCCAGCTGACAATCAGCTGCTTGTGCTAATCAGGCTGTGCCGAAGCTGACCAGGCTGTTTTCTGTTTGCTGTAAGGAGGCAAATTGCTGGGAGGCAGAGGCAGATTTTTTTTTCTTGTTTTCCTCCCCAAAAGCTAGGCGTATCTTATATTTTGGAGTGTCTTATACTTCAAAAAATACGGTATGTCCATCCATTGAAGGAAGGCATAATAGGATTCTAGAAGTAACACCGCTTTTCAGTGAAGAAGAAAATAAACAATAAAAAAGAAAGCACACATATGAATTTTGGGTGGGTTTTTTTTAAATTGATGAACTTTTGTTATGATGCATCATAGGGCACCTAGAAATTTTCTTGAACTTGAAGAAATTTTCTTGATGGTCTTCAGGTATGTGCATACAACTCCCATAATTGCCTAGCTCATATGACAATTGCTGAGGATTCTAGGATTTGAAATCCACACATCTGAAGGATGCTCAGTTTGAGTAAAGCCTACGTAGACTAGCAAACTATTTACAAAGTTAAGAATGTTCACACAGAAAGCAAACTATTAAAAACAGAATCAAACCACAAGTCTTGCTTAGCTGTGAAATCACAGTGCATCAGAAACAATTTGGGAATTAAAATTAATATTTACAATATCTTTGCTAGTCTGCTTTCTTTAGTTGTGGCAATCAAAATTATAGTTAATAGCACAATCCATGAATCAATAAATATAATATTCCATTGTTCCAGAATGCTGTTTTCCTAGACTTTGCTCTAAACCACAGAAGATTATGATTAAGTTACTTATTCCAGCTGAATAATGAGACACATTTAAGTCTTTATTTATTTAAAGCACTGTTTTGCTCAGACAAGGTAGCCCAAAACCACCATGCTTTGGAAGACCACACTCCGAGAAAGATTGAGAGATAGATTACTTCCTTACACAGATTTTTTTATATGCCTTTGTAAAATTTCCAACAGAAACTGAATATTGGCCAGAGGAAAATAGAAAGCAGACTGAAAAAATAATTTCCACTATTTTCCAATGTAGATGAATCATTATTAACTGGATGGGGATATTTTAGACTAGTGGTTCTTCATCTGTGGTCTAGAAACTGCTAGTGAGATATCGGTGTACATTATAACAGTTGGTAAGTCTCCCAGAGAAATATAATTCCTAGAATTCCTCAGTGGTGGAGCATATATTTACATGCAGAAAATTCTAGGCACCTCTTTGGTAAAAAATAAAATAAAAAAAATCACTTGATGGAAAAAACACATGGTGGTTGAAATGTTGCAAGTAAGGATATATAATGTTGGTGTTGAAAGATCAATATAAGAGAGTGTAATTAAAAAATACTAGATTGTGCAGAAATGGATAGGTTGACATTAAAGATAAAGGATAAAGAAGATGTGGAGTATTTTTTAACATGGAATTTGTTTTACCAATGACTTGATAATAGAGGTAGATATTAGAAAATGGATAAATATTACTATGTGTAAGCAAACCAACCCAAACAATACACTGTTCACAAAGCACTTATATATGTAAAAGAAAAATGTATAAATAAAATATATAAAAATAAAAAAATAAAAAATAAAGATCAGTATAGATTTGTACAAGGTTGTAACTAGTGTTCAGTTTGAAGTTACAGCATAAAATATTAAGGGTCACAGGTTATGTTGACATTTATTGAAGTAAATGGAAGAATACAATAGAAATAGTATTTGCATACCATTGTGGTACAGAGCATAAAGTTATTACCTTAGAATTTTGAACACAATCTCAAAGGTGTTTTTTCAAAAGGCAATTGGATTGCTTTATCTTGAAGAAGACATTCTGCTTCTCATCCAAGAAGCTTCATTGTTCTGGAAGAATGGATAGAGAGGACAATGGATAGAGAGGATCACTGGGTTGAAAGAGGGGTAAAAGAGGCCATTTATGTTAACATTAAGCAGCCCTCTCTCAACACAGGGGGAGGGATAAGACACTACCTATCTGCTGTCTACAATGCAGCTCTTGCAGCAGTTCCAAGAAGGTTTTATCCCCATTTGCACTCTGATACAGGTGATCCTGAGGGCACAGATAAACCTCCACGTGGCCTCAATATCTCTCAGAGAGAATGTTAACAACCAGATGGCTGCAAAGAAACATGATCCTTCTTGCCATAACCTATGAAGATTCTTGGATAAGAAGCGAAGCATCTTCTTCAAGGAAAAAACAGTCCAATTGCCTTTCAAAAAAGCACCTTTGAAACAACCATGACCTGGATGACTGAAAATAGATATTTTGGACACAACTTCATCCTCTGTAGTCATTTGGTGCTCTACCTCTCTTCTTCAAGCCACTTTTTTTGAGCTTTATTGTTTCAAACTACTATTTAATTTTGGAGCTTGAGAGAAAAGAAAGCCAATTGGCTTCTGTCATAGCTCTGCAGCAACAATAGACTTCCCAAGCCCTTTTAACTACAAATGCCAGGGAGCAAAGAGAACATTTTCTCTTTTACCATTGAATTATTTACTACCTTTCCCTTTACTTTTCACCACTTGGATCATACTTCTAGCAGTATCCTGGCTTGGAGAGCTTAACCCAAGCTTCTTCAACTGCAGTCCAAAGATGGATTGTACTGTTCTTCTCAGATTAAAAATGTGTAAGCAAAGAATTTTCTACAAAATCTCCAGTGGTCACTTCTCCAAAGAAAATTTATCTTGGGAATGACCTCCATTTCCCACTTTTTAGAGAAAAGGTAGCAACACTTTTGTTCTTTTCTTTTTAGCATCAAGTAGTGAAAATTGAAAGACTGAAGGAAACACAGATTTATTTTCTTAGCACTGACTCTGATATTGATTCTTTTTATACCTATTTCAGTAGAGAATCAAAATAACATAACAGACATAGATATATTTGTCTGTCTGTCTGTCTGTCTGTCTCTATTCATCATTACATTATTAATTAAACATTGTTTTAAACTGGTTGAAATTGACTAAAATATTAATTTTAATGGAGGAATTTTCTGTTTACTGCTCATGAAAATATTTAAATATATTTATGCAACTCTTGCATTTAGCTTAGATTCTTGAGATCTGGAGATTAGTCTGTTGGGAAATTTGAATGGCTATGAGAGCAACAATATGATTTGTAAGACTGCACAAAGATTAGATTTCATCTAGTCTCCAAACTGAATTGACTTTATGACTTAAATCAGCAATTCAGACTGAATCATCAGCCTGAATCACCTCTGAACTGATTTCAAATTTCAATTAAAATATTTTTAAAACATTTATTTTGAAAATTGAATAAATTAATTTTGCAAATGAATTCTAATCAATGATGTAGATTAAATCATGTCAGGTTTATGTTCTCATTCCTAAGTAACTTGGTATTTACATATCCTATGGGAAACTAGCAAATTGTCCTTAAGGGTAATTATGGAAATTTAACAGAAGCAGAGACCAAAGATAGAAATGATGTAGCAATTTGGTATCAAGGCAGGTGACACAGGATATAAAATACAAATGTAACCTGGCCCTACAGTCTCACTAGCAATGTTATTTCTGAGAACTACTGCTTTAAGGCTCCTTGATGGTAAGTCCATATTAGAGTGCACTGCATTAATCCACTCATAATCTAATTAACATTTGCTTTTATCATTGGCAGGTCAGACTCCTAAGCCTGTAATGTATGCAATATTTTAGGTCAGTGTTGGTGAACCTTTTCGGCACCAAGTGCCAAAATGGCAGTGCATGCGCGCACGCGTGGGGGAGCACTGGAACCCGAAGAGCAGCTCTCTGGTGTGCGTGCATGGGAGTGCCAGAAACTGGAAGAGCAGCTCCCCACCATGCACGTGTGCACCGGGAAGCTGAGTTTCTGGTTTCCAGTGCATGCATCAGCGCCGGCCACCTGACCTTCCGGTTTCTGGTGCACATACACACGCAAAGTCCAGCTGGCTGGTGTGCATGTGTACACCAGAACCTGGAAGGGCAACAGGCGATGGCTGGCATGCTCGGAGAGATGGCTCTGTGTGCCACTTCCGGCACGCGTATCATAGGTTCGTCATCATGGTTTTAGGTTATAGGCTGGGGTCACAGCATTAAAGCTATGATTTGATTTTTTTCTCTTGACAAGTGAGCCCTAACATGCTGTTTGTAAAACATGGTTTATAGCTTAGACTTATACCCTTTGGTATAGTCTATAAGCCATGGCACATCGTAAGATGTGAGAATTCAGCATAAGAACACTTCTAGAAATATGAAAAAGACTGGTAGGTATTATCTAAGAAGAGGTCTACCTTTATCATAAAAGGGGAACTTTTTTCTGAGTGGTTACTTATATTTGCATGAATTATTCATACTTGCATGCATAATTTAAAAATAAGCATTTTCTTTGGTCTATATGCAAATAGAAGCTATTTTAACTGATGGATTCCTTGACCAAAATGTACACGATTAAATGACTGAGATATAATTAATACACCAAGTCTCTTGCATATAATCAGTCAAGGTCTAATTACATATCCTTTGAAGTCATGTATGCCTAAGAAGCTTAGGCTCCAACTCTTGGATCTGTCTGACCAAAGGTCTGTATTGCATTTCTTCCACAAACAGAAAAGGCCCATAACTCACAAACTTCACAGGTGGGAGCTACTCTTCAATTTAACTGCAAGAATGTTGTGATATGTCTCTATTTATTCTCTCTCTCTTTCTCTCTCTCTCTCTCTCTCTCCTCCCCTTCTCCCTCTCTTTCAATTTTAGATGTCTTCCAGTGTTATTGCTTGCAAAGCAAATGCCAGAAAGGTAGTATTGACTATCATTACCAGAATCATTACCCACTCTCATCTCATACAAAATGTCTAGGATGACATTACTATTTTGCAGAGAAAAGGAGACAGAGACAAAGACACAGAGAAACCAATGCTTGTCTACTATGTCCAAAGCCTATAGATGTTTATAAAACAGAACACAAAACGTATTTTGTTCTTTCTGTAGAATATAATAGTTTCTTGAATGATAACATACAGAAGTCTTGTTCCTTGAATCTAGGTGTCATATTTATGGGCAAAATGAAGCTAGATTCCAAATACCAAGTTCAAAATTTTGTTCAGGCCATGTGAGCGTCATGAGAAATATGGTTTAGATACCTTCAACATCTGGAGACTTTCATTTGAATCTGTTTCCTGATTTTATTCCTTACCAGTACATAATGTCTTGGCAAAATAACTTTGCTATAATAAAGTGCTTTCCTCCAGTTTTTGAGCTGGGAGAAGAACATGCTGCCATAAACTAAACTGCCCTCTTTTTTGATCCCTATTATGCTTCAATAATGAAGCTGGCAAGTGATGTTGTTTTTACTGTTTTAATGTGGGACAATTTAAGGAAAGGGATTGGTGGGTTTCCTTGCTTAATTTCCCCTCCCACTGATTTCCCCACTTGGTAGAAAAAACAACCCTCAATTTCTCTCTTTAATAGATGGTTGAGTGAGGATGGCCAAGGGTATAGGAGTGCTTCAGATAATTGGCATCTGACTAATAGGTTGAAACTGGGGAGATGCTCCATGTCTGTTGCCTATCATCTGGACTATTTCTGAACATGGGTTCAATGAACTTCTGAAAGAGTATTAAATGTATGGCCCAAAATAGGATGACTAACAGGTGAAAGAATGGCATATGAGGAATCAGGATGGAACTCACCAACTCTCTTGCTAGGTATTATGGTTGCAATGTATCAGTGACACATTTATGAATATGTGTCTGTCTTCTGAAAGAGTGCAAACTCTTTATTCAGAAATGGCATAACAGACAGGTAACAGAAGGAAGGGCACAGGGTGATGTGGAAAGATGCAATCTACACTAATAAAATTTCATTTTTGACCAATGTTGCTTGGAATTGGCTGTAGTGATCCTGGACATTAGTATCCAGAAGTAATATGTGAAATAGGCAAAGTGGCATTGGTCCCACCAATGTACTAAAAATGTCAAAAAGGATGGCTATCCAAAGTGACAGAAGTACAAGAAACCTGCTATATGCATCTGAACAACCAGAGACATATATCTTGCAAAACCTGCCTCTTCTCCTGGCTTAAACTGGACTTCTATACAGTATAAGATGAATAATCTCTCAAAATGCTAATAACATTTTGGCAACACTAGTATACACTCTTTTGAAAAAAAATAGTAGTAGTAGCTAGTTTATTAATTGATTAGTATTAGGACCATATTAAAAAACAAAACAAAAATAAAATACAGGATTTAATTCCATGGTAAAATAGATGAAAGAAAATATAGTAACACAATACATGTGGTGTTGTATGTTTTAATGTGGGTAAATAGAAGCACACCTATGATTATTGGTATTTTTGTTAATGAAATTTGGCAATATGATCAGAGGAGGTTTGGAAGGATATAAAGATTGGGTTGGAAGGTCATATGTGATCTTGTGTTAGATCCATCAAATATGCAATTTAGCTTTTCATTATTTCTTGAAGACTCCATGCACTGTTTCTGAAAATGTCTGTAGGCACCTAGAAGGATCTTGCCCATTTTCCATATCAAAAATAGTTTTATGGCCAATACAAAGACGACAACACCAAAGGTAACATAGCAATGTATGGTCTGAATCTGTTTCCATTTAAAAATGTTGGGAAAAGTATATTAAATACCCTAAACAGCAGACATCTCTCCCTCCATCCCTCTCTCCCTCTCTCCCTGCCTGCCTGTCTCTCTGTCACACACACATATTCACCTGTATTGTTTCCATGTTTTCAGCATTTGTTTTTCTGGGCTAGAGATAATGAAATTACTGATATTTAAATTCAGTTGCTGCTTCCCACTGGATAGATGGATGCCTTGGTGGGGTGTGGGGGAGAGAAAGAAAACAAATGAAAGGAAGGGGAAAAAGAGAGAAAAATAATCCCTGTATGTATGTATAAACTGGAAGACAGATTAGGTTATTGTGAAAGGAAAAATATACAAATGTATTGGGAGTATACCTTTCGCAGTGAAATTAAAGCAATAGCAGAGGCAAGTTGCTGAAGAAGGCAATTTAGGTAAGAACAACCACTATTGGTGTGGAATCATCAGTCATAGCTGTCACCTGGTTGCTTTGCCAGCTCAAAGAATATGGAAGCAGCTTTCTAGAAAAGCACAAACATCAACATGTTATCTGGGAGTATAACGTGTTTCCTTGGTGTATATATGATCCCAAATAGATTTTCTTAGAAGTAAGTTCCATCAGAAGCCCAGAGCCGAGTAAGTACACTTGAATATCTCTCTTTAAGAGGAGGATAATGCTTTACAATCTTCTCTCTGTCTCAGTGGGATAAGTAAACTTCAAGGTGCTTCACTAGCTGGAATGAAAATACCAGGTGTGTTTTTTTGGGAAACGGAGGAATTGCTCTTAGTACATCTGATTTAGTCACCCAAACCTCCATATACCATTGATCCAAGTACTTTAAAAAAAAACCAAGCACACTGTTATATTTTATGGATATAAGTTCTTGAGGCTGATTATGCTGTATGTATAAGAAGATTCCCTGTAGTAGTCCATTGACTCCTAAAGGTCAATGGAACTATCCAAATCATCATCATCATCATCATCATCATCATCATCATCATCATCATCATCATCATCATCATCATCATCATCATCATCATCCATATTAATGTTAGTTTAAAAAGTATTTCTTAAATTGTTCCCACACAGTAAATGTTTCCCACATAGTAAATGTTTGATGAACAATTTGAAACTTCATGAAGGCTTTGATGAGCTGAAAAATTGGGGATTCTTGTTAGAGAACAACTGAAAAACAGTGTCCTTCACTTCACAGTTGCTGCTTGTTGCTAGACAATGACAATTGGTTAGATGTAACGTTTCCCACTTTTGGACTTTTTGTGCTTTGTTCTCCATCTTGTGTGTTGGTGAAGAAGCATGGAAAGCATGTTCATTTTTCAGGCATATGCAAAAGCCTCCTGCACATGTACAAGTTGCTTATGATAGAGGTTTATCAAGTTCAAGGAAAAAATTCCAAACTGCCAAGTTCTCAGTCCTTTACCATGTCACGCTAATAGCTTCCAGATCCCATCACATATTAAATTCATGTGGTTTCAGCAAAGCCATCTATTTAATGCAATTCACTAAATGCCTGTGTAGCCCCATTGACAGTGACATATTAGTTTTGCAGGCTTTTGCAATCTGATATCTCTGAATTTGCCACTGTACTAAAGATTTGATTAATGTGGCTCCATTTCAGTGCAGTAATTGGCTACGACTGTTGTAGAAAATAATCAGGCTTTCATTCCTTACAACTGCATGGACATGCTAATGAGCAAGTGGGTTAATTAAGCCCTAGGCAGGAGGTGACAGTTACTGATGACTGTTGTGACAAACCACCAATATGGCATTTGGGAGCTGGACAGCCCATTTACACTTTATGAAATTACACAAAAACTGAAACACAGCACACAAAAACCCCAGTATCATCTCCACATTAAAGGATTCTTCCTCTTTCTGTGTTCCACTGCGAGAAACAAATGGGAAGCTGAAAAATCTACCATCAGGTCTGGGGTCTGTAGAAAGGGGAAGCTGATTTCCATTTCTCTGCCCTGTACGTGCTTCATTTTCCCAGGGTGGTTAATATGTCAGCAGAATTTGAAATATGAACACCTTTGTAGAAGGATTTGCATTATTGCAACCATTGCAAAAAATCATCACTGGGGCAACTCTATTTGGCAAGTATTTGGAGGGTGGAAAGAGAGCCAGGAATAAATCATACAATTAAGAGATGACAGATAAAAAAATGTTTTTTCCCCTCTTTGTTTCTTTCTGGAATGTTTTTAGAAGCTGGCTCACCTGGCATCATCGCGGCTCCTAAAACTTTCAAGGATGTGGAGAACGATTTCTTTTTTTAACTAGACAAGGGATGGCAGGGACAGTTTGAAAACATTAAAGTTGCATTAACATGAGGAATTGTGGAGCCTTTTTGAGAATGTGTAATCCCTGCTTATTTAAAGTATCTCAGTCTTGAAAACCAGGACTGATGGTGGGTTTTCTTCATCAGTAATTCTGATCAAACCAAGATTGAAGCTCCATACTCAGCTTGTTTTTAGTAGATGCCCTTACATCAAAGTTTAACAAGTCCACAATGTTTCTAAATTTGGGTAGCATCTTAACTCCCCTCCGATCAATTATTTTTTTAAAAAATGACTTTAGAACTACAGTATTTGTTACTTTGATTCTTGTCCTCATTTTGAACTAGATTTTACAGTATCTTCAAGTCAATTTGCTCAATCAAATTAGAAAGGTGAACTGAAATATCACACTGAATTAATATTCTCAATCAATTTGAAATGGATGCATCAGATTGATCAATGATCCAGATCAAATTGATGATTTGAACTGGATCAGAGTTGATCCACATATTCCTGTTATGTGCCCATCTTTTTTCTCTCTAATGCCACTCCCTTTGACTTTCCTCTGAAGGTCATATATATTATATATATCTAATGGAAATGTTATTTGCTATAACTTGAAAATGATATTTCTGCTGATAGAACTGAAAGTTGCATTTTCTTTTGATGTCATCCGTATGGTGCAGAAAGCCAGGGAAACAAAAATTAATGCTTTAATTAACAAATCAACCCAGAATTCTCACTGGAAGCAGTAATGACCAGGCTCATATTATCATACTTCCGGCATATTAAACAAATATCTAGTTCTTTGGAGAAGGCTCTAATGCTGGGAAAGGTGGAAGGGAAGAAAAGAAGAGTATGGAATCAAGGTGGTGGACTTAGTTGCAGTGGTGAGGGGTGAATAATTAGATGACCTGAATGATCAGGTTAGGGACAGATGATCACACACAGATCATAATAGAATAGAATAACAGAGTTGGAAGTGACTTTGGAGGTCTTCTAGTCCAACCCACAGCTCAGGCAGGAAACCCTATACCATTTCAGACAAATGGTTATCCAATCTCTTAGCCCCTGAGGTATTGGAAAACTGCTATTATGTCACCCCTAGTCCTTCTTTTCATTAAACATACCCAATTTCAGCAACTGTTCTTCATATGTTTTAGCCTCCAGTCCCCTAATCATCTTTGTTGCTTTTCTCTGCACTCTTTCTAGAGTCTCAATGTCTTATTTACATTGTGGTGACCAAAAGTGGATTCAGTATTCCAAGTGTGACATTACCAAGGCATTGTAATGTGATATTAACACTTCACATGATCTTGATTCTGTTCCTCTGTTTATGCAGCCTAGACCTGTGTTGGCTTTTTTGAAGCTGCAGGAGACAGTTGGCTCATATTTAAATGATTGTCCACTAGGACTTCAAGATCCCTCTCTCAGTTACTACTATTGAGCAAGGAACCACACATATGGTACCTCTGCATTTTGTTTTTCTTGCCTAAATGTAGAACCTTTTTTCACCATTAAATTTCATTTTGTTAGATAGTGTGCTACGTTCAAATCTGTTAAGATCCTTCTGTATCTTCTGGAGTGTTGGCTATTCCTGCTAGCTTGGTGTCATCTGCAAATTTGATGAGTTCCTCATCTATCTGCTTGTCAAATCATTGATGAAGATTTTGAAGAGTACTGGGCCTAAAATGGAGCCTTGGGGTACCCCACTGCATACTTGCCTCCATGTAGATGCAGTTCCATTGAGGACTACACGTTGAGTACGGTTGGTCAGCCAGTTACAAATCCATCTGGTGGTGATGCTGTCTAACCCACATTTTTCTATCTTATCAAGTAGTAGGTTATGGTCTACTTTATCAAATGCCTTATTGAAGTCCAAATAAATTATA
This sequence comes from Oxyrhabdium leporinum, assembly GCA_032468155.1. Classification (NCBI taxonomy): domain Eukaryota; kingdom Metazoa; phylum Chordata; class Lepidosauria; order Squamata; family Cyclocoridae; genus Oxyrhabdium; species Oxyrhabdium leporinum. The sequence goes on along the minus strand of JANHFL010002488.1, from coordinate 74,141 downwards.
TCCAGAGCATTCCACTAGTCCATTAATTTTGCCACTTTGTCAAAGAATGCAATAAGATATGTCTGGCATGATCTATTTTTGACAAACCCATGTTGGCCTTTGGCTATTACTCTTTTTGCCTCTAGGTGTTCACTGATTCGTGGCTTGATTATCTTTTCCAGAATCTTCTCTGGTATTGAGGTCAGGTTGATAGGTCTGTAGTTTCTTGGATCTATTTTTTTTCCCTTTTTTGAAGATGGAACTAAATCAGCTCTTTTCCAGTCCTCTGGCAGTTATCCAGTGCTCCAGGATCTTTGAAAGATATGGTTCAGTGGTTCTGAGATCAAGTGTGCCAGTTCCTTCAGAACCTTGGGGTGTAATCCATCTGGTCCTATTGATTTGAATTCATCTAGGGTGGACAGGTGCTCACTTACCATTTTCTTCCCTATTTTAACTTAATTTAGCTCTATGGTTGCTAACAGTTGAAAATGACTGGATGGCACATAAAGTGGTACCTTGGTATTCAACTACTTTGAAACTCATCAAATTTGGTACTCAATGCATTTTGACATGAAACTTTTGTCCCGGTACTCGGTTTGTTTGGTACTCAGTACACAAGCTAGAACTTGTCAGTGTCAGCTGCCTTGTAACTCACTACATTATTCCTTATGGGAAAAAAATGTTTTGAAATTTTCTTCAAAAAAAATAATTGTTTTTTGGGTATTCATCCCTGAACAATGAGTACTGGGATACCACTGTAATCATAATCCAATATAAGTTAATCTGTGTTTGATTCATTTGAATTTCCTGCTAACAGCCTGGATGTCAACAAGATTCTTGGCATGATAAGAAATGATAAGCTGATTTGTTTTGGAATTTAATCACCTGCATTTCAACCCATGCCCCACAGTAAAAGATTCCTTGATTTGGTTTGAGATGTGCTGAGTTTTCATAGTTGAATTGAAAAATTGATAAAATATTCTCAACTCTTCTAAACCATGTCAGAATGCAATGCTGTCAAAAGTTCAGGGGACATGAAGAGCCTGCATTTTAAACCACTGCTGTTTTAGTTAAAAGAAATGCATTGACAATCTGAATTGGAAGTCAAACATTTGCTTTAAATTGAAAACCATGCATGTAGAACATGCTATACTGTTATTGTATTTATGTCCTTATTAGAGTGACCATCTCCTCTTTTATCCATCAAGAGATGGCAATAAATGGACAATAAATGGCAGCAAGGGGATAAAGAGCAGATTTTGCTGTCATCCAATGTTTGTCCACAGTTTTACACCAATATCTGTTAGCTTTAATCTTAGAAATAAAAATGAAGGTGGAGACTTTTATGTGTTCCTTTCTTTTCCTATTTTATTATTTTATGATTTGATTTGATTTGATTTGATTTGATTTGATTTGATTTTTTATTTATTTTATTTTATTTTATTATTATGAAAATTAAGTCAGGCAGGCCTGGTGTTGAGGGAAGTATCTGTGGGTGGCCACAGATGCCTTATTAATGATTCCAATTCGAAAGTAATGATAAATTGGAAGCATCATGGAAAATTAAAATAGCAGAAGCAACAGCAACTCTATCCCAAGAATGAGAAAATTAAGCACTACAATTTAATAATACAATTGAAGCAGCACATTGAAGACGTGGCAGATTTCTACAAAAGAACATTCATTGCTGTCGTTCTCCCCCCCCACACACACACCCATCCTCTTTCAGTTTCTCTAGGTCAGAATTTCTAGGACAAGAATGCTTGTTATCCCAAGCCAGAAAATGAAACAAACACCATTGTTCTCCTTTCAGCACCCTTGAGTGCAAAAGCTTTCAACTGCGAGCCAAATATTGCAAAATCTCAGTGTAATCATGAGATTGGTCAATGCTTGTCAGTTTGCCCCAAAGGCCACCCAGAGGTCTCATTCCCAGAAATGCAAAAATGCTTCTGAAGTAATGAGAATGGTAGAAGTTCTCCAGATGCTCTGGATCTTGTCCCACCCACTAGAAGTTCCCCACTCAAGTTTGGCAATTGCTTGCTTCCAGATGCTACAATCTTGTGTTCAAGCTACTGAGGATAATGTAAATCAATCACATAGTTATTATTTAGTTTACATAAATCACATGAAATAATTTAATAAATGAATAACATTTAATAAATATTAAAGAACTAAAATATTATTTATTTCACAGTTCTCTGTAGGGGAGATACAAATGGTGACACATGGATGATGATGTAATGACAGAAATGCTGGACTTTCATATTTGTATCAGATACCCTGATGTTAGAATATAATCATAGTGTTTGCATGTTGACACCACCACCAGTGGCTGTTTTTGAGACATGATTGTGGTTGCTGTGGTCACCATTGCTTCTAAAACTATTTTATAGCCTCTAGTCATCATGTTTACTTCTTGCAAATGTGGGAAACCATGATAGAAAATTTTGGAAACAGAAAACCTCCACAAATGAAGGCGAATATAGGTGTCCCTGGATAATGTTGCAGGATACAATCTGGGTCTGTCACCAGGACCAGAGGTTTTGTCTTCCAAACTTCCAAACTCTTGCTGGAGCCCATTCTCAGGAAACTTCTCTGTGAGTCCAAAAGCTCAGAAAACAAAACCTCTGGTTACTGTCTGACCCAGACTGGGTCCTGTAGAAGAAGCTGCAGGCACTGAAGGAACAACAACAAAAGACTAGAATGAAGCAGGATGACTCATATTGCCCACCATTTGCCTACCTTCAGCAACTAATTTTCCATGCAAGAAATATTTCTGTGGTTCACCAGTTGCAACTTGGCCCATTGTCCTTTAGTTACATCTTAGCAAACCACTCTTAGTGGCCTTTATAAAGAGCCCTACCGGGATCTGTTCCTAGAAGGTCTAAAACCTAGGCATCACCTACTGGCTGATAGTTGGGTCCTATTCTCTTTAGACTTAACAGAACCATGGAGGGGGAAAAAAGAAAAACCCCATAAACATGTTTTATGTAGGAATGGTTTCTGGGACATAAAACCTCAAGCCATTGAAATACTAGCTTCTGGATAATTACAAAGAGAAAGGCAATCACTTCCATATGTTTAAGTGGGTGTGAGAAGTCCACAGCTGGCATTTGTTTCCTAGGTTCTGACAAAGAGGTAAGGCGAAGGGAACAAAGGATAAAAAAGAAGGGGTAATAAAATAAAATGTTTGGGTCCAAGGAGCCACATGCCCACTTAACTCAGTGCAAAACCAGTCTAATTTTGGCCATGACACAGAAAACTCTTCAAGAAAAAAAAATAGAAAAAGATTGGGGAGACAATCTAGGATCAATAAATTACTTTGCCAGGCCTAGGGTGATCTGCGAGCCATTCATTAAGCTTGTTAAATGATGGATATGCTTAATTTTCCTGTCAAAGAGGCACCTCCCTTGTAAACATGTCAGTCGAGGAAAAGTTCAAGCTTGTCAGGGGATTTATGGCAGGAATAATATGTAGGTGGAAAAGAGTGACACATCCTAGATGACCCAGCTTGGCTTCCCATTCTGGGGGAAACCATGGAAGTCAGGTGCCCTCTTCCTCCTTTTATTAAGTGAATGTCCCACAGCTGAGATAATAGCAGTAGAAGTACAATGCAGGAATAGCTCAGAACAGTGGCTTGCAGTCATTAACCAATTCAAAGGTCCAAGCTTGACATATCTGCATCCTTGCAGGATTGCCTGAATAGTCATAAAAAGTGTTGCTCAGTTGCTTAAAGAAAGGTGAGGAATTAATTGCTCCATTAATAATTCCAGATGTTGCTGAATAAAATCTACTGCTGGTCAAAATGACTAGGATTGCTTATATTGTGCAACAGCAGTAAGAACATAAATTCTGAGTCAGAGGAAGATAACAAGACAAGGAAGACACGTGGAATTATCCTTAAATTTTGCTCTTCCTTTTGAATAGCTGCTCTGTGCCTTTATTTATTTTTTGAAAATACATGTCTGTTTGTATATGACAAGTGAGCATTTTTCAATCATCCTAGCATTGGGCAATTTATGAAGATGCTGCTGCAATAATTTATGGCCACTGATTAACTGATACATCCTCTCATTCTTTTTAAGTGACATTATTTGGGATCATCTTTCATAGAGACTCTACACTTGTCCACTGCTGGGTCCTTCCTAGCTTGTTCATCTTCTCCCACTCTCAGTGACTCATGACCTCAGGGTCATAGCCATGTCATCATCATTACCATTTCTTTTTAAAATAAGTTTTTATTTTTTTTTGGTCATCATTACCATTTCCATTCATTGCATAGCCTAATCTGAACATTTTGAAGCATCACATCTATGTTGGTCTTTTTCAACCTTACTGTACAAATCAGTTGCGTAACAAAGATGTATTGTTTGCTTGCCAAGATACAATTACAACCAAGGATCAGGACTGTTGTAGTCCAAATGTAGCTTTAAATTTTTGGAGTCTTAGTGAAATTGAAGAACTATATTAGTGTAGGGTGAACACTGAGGGAGGCACCATTCAGGAAGAAAGATTCTTGCCTTGAATCACTTTCTCCCCCACTTGTAATAAACTTGGGCTGCCAGAGAGACTTGGGTATTTATTACTACGTTTTTTTGGCAAAAAACAAGTAGACACACTGCACTATCATTGAGATTTTTGCTGACTATTAAAAAGAATCCAGACAAGGCAAGCAAATAAGCAATAGGTAGAGAAGTACATTAGAGCAGGCATTGGCAGTGGTTGCTCTGTGGCACATTTGTCCTCCATAGGCTCTGGGGTGAAGTTTGTATTTAATTAAAGCCAAGAGTAAGTCTTTTCTATAGTAATGTATAACTATCTGTATCTGACTGACCTATTATATCTCCATCATCTTATTCCAGAGGTGGGAGGTAATACTGCATTAGGAATCTAAGGAAGATCATGAAGATAACCCCCACATTTCTTTTTCATACCTGAACAGATCCATAAATCATGGAGTGAACTAACTTTCATCTTATTTGTCCTTCTCTGTTTCACAAACTAAGTAATTGGAATTTCTCTAGCCCAGAATCTGTTTTACATTTGTATCTCTAAGGAGCACACATTTTCCCTAGAGTCAGGTGGAAGAATTATCCAATATATTAATCTCCTAGTTCTCATTTAATGTGATAAATATAATTCTTTTGAAAATCCATCTATCATCTATTTACCTGCCTGCCTGCCTATCATCATTTACCTACCTACCTGCCTCTTACCTACCTACCTAATCATCTATCCTCTCTCCTCTATCTAGCTATCTTTTCCCTATGGCTGGCCCAAAATTATTCAAAATCACCCAGACAGTGATTTTGGGATTAGCGCTCATAGTCTGTCGGTTTGTAGCCTGGTTCCACAACCACTAGGCCAAACTGGCTCTCAAAAGTAAGGAACCATAAGTGTGTTTCCTCTGGAGTGGAATCACAGTACCTAGGAATTAAGTTGCAAACCCACATAACTTTTAAGAAAATACACACTTGAAGCTTAAAGAAATGCTCAATTGCAAATATTTTTTCCAGATGGAATAGTTTGAAGTAAGTAGCCATATTCTTCAAACCTGTGTTCCCTAGTCATTTGGCCAGTAAATCCACGGTGCAACACAGGCTATTGTCTTAACTCCTGTGAGTGCAACATAAAATCTTGAAAGCAAGGCAGTCCTGCAACAATTAGGGCTATCGTATCTGAGCAGCAAAAATCTGAATGACCTCTAGATAATATCAGAGAGTCACATAAACTTCTAGCTCTTTGCTGCTTTCTAATCATTTTGAATTGTGTAGCCTAATAACAGTGTCTGACCTTATTTGAGCCACTTTGCTGTTGCTGGATGATAGTTGTCTAGCCAGCTGGACCCTGTTGACAGTTGTGTTATGAATACAGTCACAAATTATGTCTTTTGTTACTGTTCTTATGTATTACTATCTTGCAAATCTGATCATGTCCATAAATCTGATCACCACATTAGAACTTACTTTAGCACTTTGCTATCAGTTCTTTGATACTTTCCCCACTAAATGACCCTTTGGATTTGAAACTTTGAAGTATAATGGAAAAACTTGGGAATAATAATGAGCAATTATTTCACAAGAGAAAGTTCCAGCTGGAGCTATATCTGTTGGTTAGGAACATATCTAACTAAGGATTGTTATTTAAGCAATAACCCTTGAGAAATTGGTCATTACCAGCATTAAACGACTTAGCCCTTTGCCAAGGATGGTTAACGCTCTAATAAACTGGTCATTAACTGCAGTAACAATGAATTTTGAGGGGATTATTGCTATTATAAACCTTAATCAATGGTTTATAACAGCAGTAATGTGGTCCTTTCTTTTAATAGTAAGTAGGGTGAACAGGAAGAGCTTGTATTTGAGCTGATAAGAGACAGCACATAAATTAAACCAAAACAAGTAGCCCTTTTCCCCATTCACACTGTAGGATCTTAACCAACATAAGGAGATGCTATGCTTGTTAAAGTTTGGATTGTAGGTTAAATAGGGACATGATCTTGAGTTGCATAGAGATACTATATGCTCAATTGAATTTTGCTTTAGCTGTTTCAGTGATAGATTTTTCTGATAGTTTGGAATACACCAAGCATCAAATGTGTGGTGTGGATAGCTGGGAATACACCAAGCATCAAATCATCCTCCAGTTGAAGTGAGAGTTTTTTGAGAAGCTCAGTTCTTTACATAAATTATCTTAAGCATTTGTCTATACTGTAAGTGCCATTTTAAAAAAAGTATAAACTAATGCATTGTCATGGTGGTATCACGTAACTTATTGTGACTTTTCCCCCCTTCGCATGGGCGTGGCCAGCACGATGCACAGCCTGCGAGCCACAAGTTTGACATCCCTGAACTAACGGAGAGTACAATATCTCTCCACTCAGTGATGGATCCTCAAGGCAGAGGTGAGTTCATAATGTGGATATAAAATTTAGACAAAGTGAAGTTTTTGCCTTAGTTAAGGATTAAAATTCTGCACTGGTTTGTGATGTCCTATGGGGTCTCAACCGTCTTAAGGCCACGTAAGCTTCAATAACTGGGACATGTCTTTATCTATCTTCTCTATTTTTGTTAAGGCTCATTCTTATTAAAGCTCTCAGTCCAGCTTCAGAACTGAGAGATTTTCAGCAAAGCGATTCACTGTTTCCTCCTTGTGCTATAGCATCCCTCTAAGATTTGTGAAAGGCATCCATTCTACTATCCTTAGTGCTCCAAAGGTTGAGTTGCTTAATAAGGTACTGCTAAAAACAAGTATGGTTTTCAAATGTAGGTATTAGATGTACTTCTGAAACTGAATAGCTCAAATCAGGGCTGAACATTGCTGAGATTTAGGAAACTGCTGAAAACCCTCATGGTGATTACTGTAGTCTATCGAGTATCACATCGACTTAAATAAATGAACTTCCATCGTGTGAGGATGATAATAAATGGTGATGATGGTGATAATTGTCCACTGTTACAACAATAATAATAAAAACAAATCATTAGAAAAGTAGCATGCCAGTAAAAGGTTAGATTAGAATATACCTACTTGACAATCAGTTTCCTATGTGCACATATATTTTCACAGTGGAGGAATGTTCAAACATATAAGCCCCATGCACCGCACACATTTTCACTGTAGCATGAGTTCAGCCTAAAATAGTTTCTGTGTGAATGTATATGTGTATGTGTGTTTGAATAGATAAAATCACACACATATACATATCTGCATATACATACATATTTACATCATACTTACCCCTACAAATGAGAGAACATTTGCATAATAAAGTGAAAACTCAGAAAAATTGGCAACATTTTTGAAAAAAAATCTGAGAAAACCTATAGCCATGTACAGTATATTTGGACAGAGATTTAACATCTATAGGGAAAGAGATGGTTAAAAATGGTACTAATTTTAAAGAGGAAGCACAAATTCAACTGCATTTTAATACCCACATCTGGTTAATCTGAGAGTGAAGAAAAATATATGGCATATAAATGCACAGCTAGCTATAACATTTGAAATGCTATGTCTGGGCACATGCCATAGAAAACATAGAGGCTGATAAAAATTTTAAACTTGCTTTCAAGTCAGTGAAGAAATATACTTTATTCTCTTCCATCTCTTCAAACCTAAACTTCAGAGAACTTCAGAGTATTCTTCTAGGTTATGCCTCTTATTTTAAAATGAAGCATTTATAACATTGTTTTCAGCAGTTAACACTGAGAATCTGTTAAGACTTTTCTTGTTAAATCTATTACTGTGGATTAATATAACTCATTAGTATCATGTGAATGAAAAACCACAAGTAAAAATGTGGTGACTAGAAAGAAATGTGTCAAATGAAGGGGGGGAAAGGAAAATACATGTGAGAACCAATGACAGAACAATGAATCTGAAAACAATAGCAAGATATTATGAACAGCTAGGGAAGAAAGTTAAAGAATTAGCACAAGTGGTGTTTTAATCTATACTTCCAACAAAAGGCCAACATCCAATGAGAGAGCAAAGGATTTTAGAAAAGAACCACTGGGTTAAAAACTGGTGTTGACAATGGAAGTTTGGCTTCCTAGACCATGGTCTTCATTACCTAGATGAAGGGTTACTGGCAAGGGATGGATTGCATTTCACAGGAACTGGAAACATTATATTCAGAAAATGACCACCTCTTCTTATCCAAAGGGCTTTAAAATAAAATTGAGGGGGGAGGGGAGCCAACCTTCATGACCTATAGAACCTAATTCCAAGGAAAAACCACTAGATCACATAAGGAGGAAGGGAGTAAAGAGAAAAAAGAAAAAAAAAGAAAAAAATGAAATAGAGAGTGATGGAAAATATGGAAATCCCAGTTACAAAGTAGGAGCTATAAGAAGCATATCCAAGACCAATAAAGGACTCAGATGCCTATTCACCAATGCTCAAAGTTTAGGTAACAAACAGGGTGAACTTGAAGTATTAGTACACAAAGGAAGATATTATATAGTTGCCATTACTGAAACTTGGTGGGATGAAACTCATGATTGGAATGTATTGATAGAAGGCTATAAACTATTCAAAAGAAACAGACGTAACAAAAGGGGAGGTGGAGTTGCATTATATATAAAAGATCACTACATCCCTACAGAAATACACAAAATCAAGGATGAAAATTTCCTTGAATCCATATGGGTCAATATAAAAGGAAATAAATGACATTGCTATAGGCATATAGTCAAGCAAGCAGAAGAAATAGATGAACTCTTTGCGAATGAATTAATGTATGTAGAAAACATACCATAATAGTAACGGGAGACTTTATCTTGATCAACTGGGAGACAAACTCTGCAGCAAATGGGAGATCAAACAGATTCCTAACTAACTTAGCTGACAACTTTGTCATCTAAAAGGTAGAGGAGGGAACTAGAGGAAAACTGTACTGGATCTAATTCTTACTAATAGAGAAGAAGTGATAGAGGGAGTCGAAGTTGCTGGAACCATGGATGAGAATGGAAAAGAGCTGATGTGGTTCCCATCTTCAAAAAAGGAAAAAGAAGAAAAAACAAACAAACCCAGGAAACTACAGACCAATCAGCCTAACATCAATACCTGGGAAAATACTGGAAAAAATAATAAAAAACAGATCTGTGAACATCTAGAAACAAATAAAGTTATAACAAGTAGCCAGCACAGGTTTGTTAAAAACATATCATGCCAAACTAATCTTATTTCATTCTTTGACAAAGTGACTTGAGATCTTCATGAATGATCACTTAAACATGAGTCAGCAGTGTGCAACATAGAGCCAAAAATGCTAATACAATCCTTGGTTTTATAAACAGAGGCATAGAATCAAAATCATGTGAAGTATTAGTATCAGAGTATACAGCATATCCGACCACTACACAATTAAATAATTCTGCAGGATTCATCTACATAAGAAACTTCTTTATATACAATACCATACAGCAGAAATCAGC
>JANHFL010002488.1:54080-64121 GCA_032468155.1 Oxyrhabdium leporinum | reverse complement strand
GATTCATCTACATAAGAAACTTCTTTATATACAATACCATACAGCAGAAATCAGCATACAAAATCAGGAACACAGAAGCAGTATTCATAGAAGCAAGTCACTGCAGAGTAGAGAGATACATAGGCAAGAGAGGCAAAGATCCAAGGACAAACCAACAATTCAGCAAGTCTAAGCCACGTCCAGACTGTTACGGCCCATACAAACAAATACTATGTTTCAGTTTCCAAACAGTCCCCATTGGCTGACCTGTTACCATGTCTATTCAAACAGTCCCCATTGGCTGACCTGTTACCATGTCTATTGAAACAGCCCCCATTGGCTGACATGTCTATTCAAACAGCCCCCATTGGCTGACCATGTCTATTCCAGCTCATAATTACTTATATATTGACATTAGTACCACTTTATAAAGCCTTGGTAAGACACACCTGGAATACTGAATCCAGTTTTGGACATCACATTACAAAAAAATATTGAGACTTTGGAAAAAGTGCAAAGGAAAGCAACTAAAATTGAAGAATGATAAATCTGGAAAAGAGCTTTCCGTAGCTCACCCCATCTAATTGAAGTCCCATTTTCAATCATGTATGTCCAAATTTTGTATTTCTATATTTCCCCCAGAGGCATATCATGTGAAGGGAAATAGAAAATGACCTTCAAAGAAAAAGGAATAGTATACCTAACAACTTTTGGTCCTGGCACATATTAGGGATGGTAAATAGCTCCAATAAAATACTGAGGCTAGAATGTGACAGTCTACTCCTGTATTAAAATATCATGATTACCTGTGGATGTATATCCACAAAGAGTTGTGATTATAGCCCTATAGTACAAGACACCCATAGCCATATTTGTGAGTAAGTCCTTATATAGTATCTGTCAGTCAGATCTCAAGCATGGGTCTCTGAAGCTTGCTTGCTCTCGGCTGCCATAGAAATGGGAAGGGGGGCATGGGGATTTGGGTTGGGGAAGCGAGCTGGTGTGTAGTAGGCCCATGAGAATTAGAAGGGAGGTTTGCACTCATGAATTATGGCACTGCTGAGTGGAGTTGTTTATACTCTGTCAAGGCCAACCATCCTGAGACTCCAGATGCGATAAATACCTGTAGAGGAGCTTTCACATAACATCATACTGGACTCTTACTTGATTGGACTCTTAGTGCTGGGGGAGGAATTTGGGGTGACTTTCAGTGTGTAATTTTCATGTGTTTTGATTCAGATTTTGCCTTGCTTTTGCTGCTATCATTTCAAACTAATTAAAAGTACCTCTTCTCTAATCCAATAGAGTTTGGGGTTTTCTTTCTTGAGTTTTGAATGGAGGCAGGCCTGACAGTATCATATAACTGAGAAAAATTAAAGAAGTATTTGTCAACCATTTGCACATATAACATTAATTAAAATGCAGCAGTTGAAACTGTAGCTGAAAACATTATAAACATGAAGGACATCAACTACAAGAAAGAACATATTTCTCACACAATCTCTAAGGACATACTCACTGAAATTTCAACAATAAATGTTGATTCTGCTCCTTTTATTGATATTATAGAAAACCACAGGGCATCTCTTAGGAAATTCTCTTTCTCTTTCTCTCTCTCTCTTTCTCTCTCTCTCTCTCTCCCTCTAATTTTATCAAAGCTAATTAAGCTGGAAATGTTAATAAATATTATCAAAATGGTATTTCCATAAGTATGGAGACTTGGATAGATCTGCTTTACCTTAATTAGTTTATCTGTCCTTAATCCAGGTGAAAGCAACTTGATATTTTAGACCAGTGTTTTTCAATCTTAGCAAAACTAATTCTAGGAACTGAAGTCCACATGTCTTAAAATAGCTGAGATTGACAAACTCTGTTTTAGATTTTACTTTTTGTAATATTTATTCATCAAGCCCAATCATTAGATTTCACAGGAGGAAAAGGCAAAACATCTTGAGGTGCCATTTTTAAATCAGTGCTCCATGTTATTCTAATTTGCTTCTATGAATTGAAATGTCTCAAAATATTTGTTTGGTTTTATTGGTCTCTTTTACACTGAATGTTCTGCTCATACATAAATCTTCCATGTAATTCTTCTTGCAGTGTTGATTTTTATTCTTTAGGAAAGCATCTTTTATGTTTTAGACCTTTCAATAGCCAAATCATTGTAAATCCATTAATATGCATACAGAGGCCATCAGTACCTTGCAAGAATTACATTCTGGGTCTAAATGTCATAATGATTTGTTCCATCCTACTCTTGAAGTAGGAACCAATTTGTTTTCACGAGCAAATAGATATTTTTATCTTATTGTAGAGATGGATGGAGAAAGTGTGAAAACTCTTGTCTGTGGTGATAAAAAAAACCTACCATGTAATATGCTGCTGTTAGCATAGTCTAATATAATACTAATTATATCAAACCATCCTATTTTTTTCTTTTTATAACCATGTAATTTCATGCTTTGGGGATGGAATCAGGGTGACTGAATTTAGCTGAGTGTTTACTGGCCAGATGCTCTTCCTAACATCTACGCAGAGTTCACAGCAGATATTTTCTCTTTGTGCCCTGATAGAGAAACATCTATTGTTTCCTAGAACTGAACTCTCAACCATGGCAAACTATCCTATTATTTAGATTTCTTATCCACACTCAATCTCAATCTAGTTCAGATATGCTGTCTCCCCTTTATATATATCTATGACTATCATTTCTTTCTCACTTCTACTTCATTCTTACTTAGTTTTATCGGATACTAAATGATATGTTTCCCACCACATTTGGTTAACACTGAAATTGCATTCTCAGCCTATAGTAATAGCAATAGCACTTAGACTTTTATACCACTTTACAGTGCTTTACAGCCCTCTCTAAGTGGTTTACAGAGTCAGCATATTGCCCTTAAACAATTTGGGTCGTCATTTTACCCCTCTCAGAAGGATGGAGGGCTGAGTCGACCTTGAGCCTGGTGAGATTTGAACTGCCAAATTGCAGGCAGCTGGCAGGCAGCTGAAGTAGCCTGCAATACTGCACTCTAACCACTGTGTCACCATGGCTATAAAGAGTTGAAAGTCCCGATAACTTTGCATTATCGATAAATTAGTACTAAAACAAAACAAGATTGTCAACCCATCTGTGGGATACTTCTGCAGCTATGCAACAAGCAAAAGTTAGGCTTGATTTACTAAGAAAACTTTCTTCATCTGAATTTCATGTAGACCTTGAGGAATGTAATAGAACTGTAAGAAGAAACTTGTATTACAAACTATGTTTAGGGCAATGGTTAAGAAAGTGAGATTGTGACTTCCACATCTGCTTAGGCACAAGAACACCTAGGTGACTTTAGGCCAATCTATTTCTCTCAGTCCTAAAAGGCAGGCAATGGCAAACCACTTTTGCCAAGAAAAATGCAGGGGTTGTCCAAGCAGTCACCAAGTGGCAAAAAATGATTTGAAGACACCCCCCTAAATAAATAAATAAATAAATAAATAAATAAATAAACAAGCAAACAAATAAATCTATATATAGCCACATGCAGATAAAGACAGCAGTACATTCCTTCACATGTATATATACAGTCTGACAACCTTACAGGACTCGGCTGTTTTGTTTTTGTTTTGCACAACTGAATTGCCTTTGTGATTTTCAAATGTTTGGATAATGACTTTTTAAAATGCTTCCATGTGTCTCAGGATAAGAGCCAGTGCCTGACAAAGGAGTTGCTGAGTGTGTATTTTTTAAAAAAAACTGCATTGACATAAATTGAAAAGTTTACTTCACGTAGCCTAGAAATTAAAAAAAAACCCCTCATTCAGAAAGTTAATGATTTATTTTATAGTTTCATTATCAGGGTCACATTACTCAATAGCATTTCAAACATGTCATTTGTACAAACTATGGTAATTAAAATTTATAACGTACTTCATCAACAGCATATGAATCTTTTAGCCAGCACTCCACTGTCATATAAACAGTGTAATTTCAGCTGCAATTCACCCTTTATTGGCTCTCATTTGTGATTTAACAGTCATCAGTGGTTGAGCTATAAAGAATAAATTAACCATCCCTAAACCTGATGATGACAGGGATAGTCAAACAGACTTAAAGGGCTTTAGACCCAGTTCTAGTTGTCTAACAAAGAAAAAGTAATAAAGAAATGTGGATCAGGAGCAAAGTTGATTGTCTGGCTCTAAATTCCAAATGAATAATTTAGAACTATGAACTATCAAAGGGGAACCAGCCTGAACAACTGGAAAAGTCCATTGCAGATTGTAGCAATGGAAAGTAGCTACAGAATACCCTATTATTGGTACAGTCCTATCAGAATGCCCTATTATTGGTACAGTCATATTTGGAGTGGTCATCCTCTTCTACTTCATGGAAAGGAAGCACATGGAGCAATGATGAAAGAAGGGATGACTCACTAGGCAGCCAGATCAACTGAATCAACCTGACAATCAATGGGGTGATAGATGTCACAGCCAGATTGTCCTCACAGCCAAGGGACCATTGAATATACAGTATTTACAGCTTCCTTAATTCCAGGTTAAATGATTCATACAACACAGTATTTTTATCCTGAGTGATAGCTAGTCTCTAGAGTCTTCCCTTACTATGTGATTCTTGGAGAATTTTTTTTAAAGAGATGAAAAAGGAAGAATATAAAAGAAAGTTACAGACTTGAGAGTAAATTGGCATGTTGTATCAAAACAGACTGGAGAGGTGTTGGATTAATTGGGCAAAAGAATCTGAACTTTTTATGATCCTCCTTCCTTTCCTCAGCTGGTAGTTATTCAACCTCCTGGTTTCAGAAACGGTCCTTGGGATGTCAAGTGAGCCAGAATATCTGCACAGGATCCTTATCTAACACTCATAATATAAGCAAAAATTAGGTTATAGGTTTGCTAAGAAAAAGAAGGGCTGGGAAAAATATTATTTTCAAATGATGCTTTCCCTGCTAGTCCTCACTGAGTAAATGTAATCCTCACTGACTTTATCTTTTAGATATAATTTGGTTTCTGCCTAGAGCTTTCTTCTCATATCTAAGGTTCAGTTTTGCAACCCAGAGGTCTGGTCCATACAAAATATTGAGACATATTTGTTTGTTTTGGGCTACCAATATTGCAAATATCCAGCCATTGTGGATCATGATAATTTATGGCTAATTCTGTAATGGGCACCTATTTTTTCCCATTCAACAAACCATGTTAAAACAGTGGGTACCTAGTTGTTGAGTAATAAAAGAGAAAAGGATACCCTTAAATATGTTAAGAAAGTTTTTGTTTATCACTAAGAACCCACAACTGGTTTTATTTTACATATTAGGTGATAGATGATAATGATATGAAAGATACATCTTTTATTATCTGAGACCAATGTTTCAGACTACTCACCTGTACCCTGCAGCTGCTGAAAATGTGTGACATTCATTTCAACTCTTAACTAACAATTATCAAAGGTCTTCTTTGTGTCCAGCCTTTGGAGAGAAAACAGTAGGTTTTAATGGAATCCCTCCCCCATAGTCACAGCCAAGATTCGTCAAAGCTAACAAATAATATGGATTGGATTTGTTACCAAGACATCTCTGAGGAGCGCAGGTCATACAGGCCAATAAAATTGGCCTCATAAATTTACCTTGACACTTGGGATTACACCACTGTGGTTGAGGTCACCTTCTCAAACTGATTTATCACCAGCCTTTGGGCTTATAAGGCTGTTTATAAGGGCTGCAGTTTTTCTTACATGAGGTAGATATTAATCAGGGCATCTTGGATTCCATTGTAGGTCAGTGGAAATGAAAAAGAAAAGGAATTATGGGCTAGGCTGAATATAGGAAGAGTGTGCTGCTGGTTGATTTATTTTGGACCTTATATTTCCTGTGCTTCAAGGAATCATAGTTAAATACCTGCTGGGTTTAGAAAGATTTCTGACTGCAGGATTTGTCTAGAAGAGATTGTGAAAAAAAAGCCCCAACATTATAAGAGCTAGTCAACTTTAGACCAGACTTTACCATCTGGGTTCCCTCAGGATATGTTGCATGGTAACTATCATCATTTCCAAGCTATCAACATTGCATTTAATCAATAAGCTTAGTGACCAATATTGATAAAATGCATGTAATCCTTTTCTTTCAAAGAATAATATTGTTTTATTATGCGTAGCTGGATCCATCCGTGCTAGGGAGATACAGCAGCAGTCCTCTCAACTTCTAAAATACTGAGCAGAAGATATGTTTCCTTCTGTTTTGCACTACCTAGTATGAGTTTATGAGGAAGTTGACAATTTCTTTTATCATAGGAAATATGCTGTTATCTCCATAGTGTTCCTATTCACCTGTACATTTACATTCCACCTGGCCATTTCTGCAGCAATGGGTTAGGAAATTCATGGGATGTACTGAACAAATAAGGAAGAACTAAACAATCATGCAAAGTTGTACTGTGCCGATCAGTATAAATCTGGCTCAAGTACAGGTAGTCCGCAACTTACTACCACAATTGAGCCCAAAATTTATGCTGTTAAGTGAGACAGTTGTTACGTAAGTTTTGCCCCATTTTACGACCTTTCTTGTCACAATTGTTCAGTGACTCAATGCAGTTGATTAGTTAGTAACCCAATTGTTAAGTGAGTCTGGCTTCCTCATTGACATTGCTTGTCAGAAGGTTGCAAAAGGTGATCACATGACCCTGGGACACAGCAACGGTCATATATATGAACCAGTTGCCAAGCATCTGAGTTCTGATCACATGATCAGTGGGGATGCTGCAAAGGTCATAACCATGAAAAACAGCCATAAGTCACTTTTTTCAGTGCCGTTGTAACTTTGAACAGTCATTAAAGGAACTGTTGTAAGTTGAGTACTGTTCTGTTTTACCAATGCTTTCAAATAATTCATTTTTTTAATCACTCCACCCCCAACTGGTTAATGAATGAATTTGGGATATGTGTTTTTCAGTTTTAAAAATTGTGTAAACATGTTTGTTTGTAATTTGGAGGTGGTTCTGTAATTTAGAATTCTGAATGCAGTTACCAAGTGCAGTATGTACATGTTTTATGCATTTCTTTTCCTCAAATATTTCATGCAAATAAGGCCTTGGATGAATAGCTAAGGCTTAGCAGAATCTGTATGGGTCAGGATATTTTGTATAAAAAGAAGGGTATGATACATTTACTTCACATCTCTTGTAGTAGGTAAAATTTGAAATATTCTGTAGAAAAACTGCTTGGAAGGTGATGTCTGAGAAGCTCTAGACTTCTTACTACATCTTTAATTTGACCTTGAAATCTTGTCTTTTAGATTTTGGAAGCCCCATGGCAATTTAAAGACTGACATTTTGATTGGCATGCATTTTCATGCTTTATCAGAAGTATGGAATAGAAATTTGAGTTGTGAGATCATAGAAACACTCATGGATCCTTAAAGGTGAGAAGGGGAACATTATCCTACAAGGCAAGTTGGACTGATACAGACAAAACAGACAGATGATTTATTAGTCATTGACCCAGTTTTTTTTCTTCCTAGTGTTTTTTTCTGTGAGTGCAGAGTCTATTTTTTGGGGGGCGGGGGTGTCAACTGTATAAGTTGATTCATTGGCTGCGGCAGAAATTTGACTCACTGGCTTGACAGCTAAGCCGAATGTCATGGACTGAGCGAGAGTGACTGGCCCAAAGTCATCTACTCAGCATTCATGCCTAAGGCAGGACTTACACTTACAGTCTCTTGGTTTGTATCCTGGTACCTAAATCACCACACTAACACTGCATCACAACTGATGAAGCTTCTTGGAGAAGTGAAACTTCTTCTTCCTCAAAAAATAGTCCAGTTGCCTTTGGAAAAAGCACCTTTGAGACAACTATGACTTTGATGACTTGAGAATTTCCATAGACACAATACCAATAGCTATGACTCAGCAGTGGTTGTCCTAAAGAAGAAATAAGACATTTCCAGTTTCTTCATCATCTTCTCCAGAGGAACTTAGAGAACAAGCTGGATTCTCCTTAATTTCTCCCATATGATCAGATCTCTCTGATCTTTAAAATCAGCTGAGGAAACTCAGCTTTTATCATCTTCTCCAGAGGTCTGATGCCTACATCTCATAACTCCACCAAAAGGAATTATTTGGTGGAGTTAAGCTTCCCTAATTTTCTTGTCATCTACGTAAATGAAGTAACATAAATGTACTGATTTTTTTAAAGGGGGGAACCTCTGTTGAGAGATTACTTGCAAATATCGTATTTCTGGATTCAGCTGGAGGAAGTCATATTGCAAGAAGAACTTAGCCATATTTATCTTTTGTTGTGTCTTGATTTTTTTCTTAATCTCTTTTGCTTAAGATAAAAAGATGAAGGCTGCATCGATATTATGAAATAGACTTCTTCCATTTTTTTTAATAACTTGTTTTTCTTTCTGCGTTGAGAGGCAAGGAGAAAGAATGAGTGAAAACGGGGGAGTAAAATCTATAGATATGAAGTTCAAAGATGACATTTCTAAGCAGCAAGAAAACTGGGCATACTGTTAAAAGTCATTGCTTATTGCTAAAGGAAGGAGAGAACAGAGGTCATCCAAATGAAAATGGTTGGCAGAAATTATTACAGAATACAAAGTAGAAACCCTAGGATATGAATTATGGTATATTAATTCCCATCCTGTCTTAGCCCCAAAGCACAGAGTCATCTTCTTTTCTTATTTCTTTTTAAAGCATACTGTGCGGTATTTTATGTTTGCACAGTAGTGCTTTTATTTTTTTCAGAAAAGCACAAAACTCAGCTACGTTGCAGCAAAAATATAGGGCAAAAGTAGTACTCTGATCAAAGTCCTATAATTTAGTGGTGGAAACTATGACCAGAGGACAGGAGAAAAAAGAACTGACCTGGTTTATACAACTCTTTAAATCATCAGGATCTGCTGACTCTGCACCATGAAGCCAGAGTTCGTGATAGGTACACCAGGATAAGATGCTGGGCTTGTCGACAGAAAGGTTGGAAGTTGGAGACCCAAGTACTGCATGATGGGGTGAGCTGCTGATCCTGCCACAACTTCTGCACACCTAACAGTTTGAAAGCATGCAAATGCAAGTAAATAAATAGGTACCACTTTGGTGGGAAGGTAACAGTGTTCTGTGTGCCTCTGTGTGTAGTCTTGCCACAGAGGTATCTTGGACAATATTGGTTCTTTTGGCTAGGAAGCAGATGAGCACTGCTCCCTTGAGTCAGACATGACTGGAGGGGAACCCATTACCTTTATGCTGTCTGAACCCATCCAATTATGGTTTATTTTAAACCATGGCTCAGTGGAAACCCTGATCACTTTCTTTGTTAACCATTTATCCTAAAGAACAGGTCTCAGTTTGTGAAATTTCTTTATAGGCCAGATCTGAGCAACATTTTTGGGACAGAGAACTTGGCCTTTAATTAAAATGTCCAGAGCTAGAAACAGAATCATTTAAAATTTGTCAGCCATTTGTCCAGAATGATATAAGATCTGCTTGTGAAGGGGATTGGACTAGAAGGCCTCCAAGGTCCCTTCCAACTCTCTTATTCTGTTAAATTAAATGTAACTGAATTATAATGGATGTAAATCTGTATTTAATAAATAGATATGTTAGTATCCCCACCCCCCATATTTAATGATTTTTCCTTTGAGTCCCATGAATTTGATCAACATTTTGGGGTGGATTTTAGGAAACCTAGGGTGATAGTGTAATGTAATTTTGGAGATTCTTAGTAGGAGAGAGAATAGGCCCATCTACTAAGCTATATAAAAATTGGCCTTTAAGATTTTATGCTGACTTTGTGAGCAGAAACCTGCATGGATGTTTTTTTTCCCTCAAGAGTGGGGCACTCTGGTAGGAAAGTAGCACTGCCATTGGGGAAAAACATGGGAGGAATTCCTTTTTAATGTGTTCCCTTGGGGTTGAATGGAAGGAAAACCAGACAGCTTTAGATGCTTAGATTAGCAGAGTTGGAAGGAACCTTGTAGGTCATCTGGTCCAACCCCATGCCCAAGCAGGAAACCCTACACCATTTCTGACAAATGGCAGTCCAATCTCTTCTTGAAAGTCTCA
>JANHFL010002488.1:24980-35061 GCA_032468155.1 Oxyrhabdium leporinum | reverse complement strand
ATCACATTCCCCAATCATAAGGGTTACCCAACATTCCATCTTCCGTCTTGGCACTCCTCTTCCAGGTGCTGCACAGAATGGCCTTGACATTCTTAGAATTATATTTTGACTACAGCACTTCTAACTGCATGAAAAAGTAAAGGAAATGCCAAATTTTAGTGCTAATGTGGTCATCTAGATTTGGGTAGGAGTTAGATTTAGCATTAGTGGACACCTGTATCTGGTGCATGAAACCAAAACTGCTAAAATGTTTCTGCTCGGATAAAAAGGAACTAACAATACAGAAAAGACCTCAGCATAACATAGCACATTACATAGTAGCTCCACTTGAAAAAGGAACCTTGACTGAAAACCCACAAAACAACTTTCCACTTGACAGGAAGTTCAACCTGTCAGTCATTCAACTATATTTCCTCTCTCCTACTTTTCAACCATGTTTCCTCTATAAATGAAAAAAAAAATGGATTCAACAAATTCAGATTGCTCTGTTAGGAATCCCACTTCACTTTGGAGGACTACAGAATCCCTTTGAAGTAACATAATCCAAGGCAAGCTTGGAGTGAATCAGCTAGATTGCCAACAGCTCCTAATTCTTTAACTCAGTGTTTTAACCTTGGCAACTTTAAGGTGTATGGACTTCAACTCCCAGTATTCTCAAGCCGGTTCTAACTGAAAGCAAAGATTAGAAGCTGCTCCCAATTCATTTGTTTCAAATTCATCTGTTTCCCAGAATATGGATTCTGGGAAGTATGGTGAAGACAGACCTTTACGGAGCTGCTGCTCTGGCTGTTAGATAGGGTCAGGCTCACTAATCCCTTATACTGATTTCTTGGATGAAGAAAATCTATTATATCACTGATCTTTCTGTTCCATTGATTATCACAGATTCTAGAATGCACTCATCTCATTGATGGCAGATAGACAATTAGCATATCTTGAATGTGATCCAGATTTTTGCATTATATATATGGTAGGTCTAGTAATATTATACTCAAGGAATCAGGATCATTCATAAAGTTGTAACATAGAAGATTTATTCAAGCCTATATGCAAGAATCTGGTCAACAAAAGTTCAACATTAAATTGACACTAGATAAGGATTAATGTAATTTAGGAGGGGTTAGACTTGGAGCACTTGTGGGAACACAATGACGCTAAGCTGATGATATGCTTAACTCCACCCGCCAGCTCTGCCTGCTCTTTTCCTACAAATAGGTGGGCACAAAGCAGTGACACATTTCTTCTCTGGTGCTCAGAATATTTCACTTGTGGGACAACCCTCATTTGTTTTGATTAAGTCACCCAAGGTCAACATCTCAGCATGATTGTGAAATAAAATATAAGAAGTCACTCTGTTCATCCAGCAAATGATATAATGAGTTCTGTCAACAAGAAAAACATGTCTCCTTTTCTCTTTTGCTACAGCATCTATTTGCGATAGGAGAAATTCAAAGACAGGTGTGTGATTTACCTAGAGAGTTGCTGAGCAAGAGAGCAATATTTGTACTGTCACATTGAGCAATAATGGAAAACGTCACATTCTCTATATCTGGGCAAAAGTCATCTGTGATACATTTTCATTCTGATATTGAAGGCTTTGCTGTCTAAGTCAGGGCTCTGGGCTTCTTTGATCCCTCCACATAAAATGAAAATTGTGCTGAGTATTAGTGCTGTCAGAGAGCTTCAGCGGCAAAGATGCTGACTTCTGATGCTTATAGTCCTTGGGACATTTTGCAGGGTCAGGCCTTATTCTGTGGGCATCGGTGGCTAACAGCACTCTTGCCACACAGCAATCAATTCACAACATTATAATTCTTCACAGAGAGATCCTTTAGATGCTCTAACCCTACACAACACTTACTCTGTTCTTGCAAGAATAGGGAAGATTGTGTATCTGAGTAGCAGTGTGTCAGCAGTCCCTTACATCAGAGCAGTTTCCTTTCCCTACCTGCCTGGCATGCAAAACATACTGATGGTCTTTGCACTATCTTTGTTTAAAGAGGTATATGAGGGAGGTCCTCGTGGTCATGCGCCTCCTGAAAAGCATATTCTCTGGAGACCTCCCAAAGTTCTTAACAAATTGTAGATGTTAATGCATCAGAAGAGACAATGTAATAAATACTTGATGAGACAATAGTCCAATTAACCATAATATTCAAAATTGTCAGAACCAAGGAAGAAGTGTAGAATTATTTCTCAGCAGTTTTCTTAATGGTTCCTCACCTATAGACAGAATCTTGCCAAATTAAAACAACTACTTGCATCATTAAATATATACTCTGAGAAATTATAAGGTTGAGCTGTCTTGACCAACCAAACTATCTAAACTTCACTGCCTTTTGGCCTTCTGGAATGTAGTCTCTCCCTCACTGCAGTTGTTAAGTTAGTAACATGATTATTAAGTGAATCTGACTTCCCGTTGACTTTACTTGTCAGAAGGTTGCAAAAGGTGATTGTATGACCCTGGGACACTGCAGCCATTATAAACACATGCCAGTTGCCAAGTGTCCAAATTTTGATTATGTGACCACAAGGATTGTTACAACAGTATAAGCATGACAAATGGTCATAAGTCACTTTATTCAGTGCTGTTGCAACTTGAACAATTATTAAATGAATGATTTAAGCCAAGGACTATCTGTAATTAGAACAAAGGTTACCCAGCATTTCATATGAGTTGGTTTTCACTCATCATCCTGAATTTTCAATTACCCGTTGAGACATTCATTGTTAATCGGTTAACAGATCTTCAAAATCCAGTGTGGATTTCATTGATCTGTTATTATATATTGCAGCAATGACCATGCAAGTGGCAAATAATTTGGTTCATATTTTCCAAAGCTTGTTGGAGACATCAAGAAGTCTCACTCTGATTAAAAATATATCTGGCCCCAAAGGCATAAACTGGATATTTCAAATATATTTCATGGCTGTCATATCCCAATGAAGTTATTACTAGTATGAGGTCCCAGAAAATTCATCATTTGGATGGGAAGTGGTTTTTCTTTTCACGTTGACTTGGGGTGTATATGAACATCTTTCTGAGCAGGTATTCCAGTGATTTTTCAATAAGCACATATTCATTTTAAAACCAGATTGACTAACATATTAATCAGTGATTAGAACATTCATTTAATTATAATCTTACTCCTCCCCATGGGCCTTGAACATATTGTTCAACTTTTATAGTTGTCCCATGTTCATTTATTGAAATATGCTTTATTTTTTAATGAGGGAAATAAAATGAAGGAATCACAATAATATTAATACAATGCAGAAACTTACATCCTACCACCATACAATGGAACTCACCTGTCCACATGCCCATTCATTGATCAAGCAAGTTTTAAAGCTTTTTGGAATCCCAAAAGGGTCAGGGCTATCTGAATTACAGGGAGAATCATGTTCCATTAGGCAATTCCTGCAATAGACAAGGAACCGTTCAAGTTCTCATAGTTTGACACTATTTCAAATAGAGCTGTGGGGGTGCAGTGCTTAGAATTCAGTATTGCAGGCTAATTCTGCTGACTGCCAGCAGTTCGGTCCTGACCGGTTCAAGGTTGACCCAGCCTTCCTGTCTGAGGCTGGTAAAATGAGGATTGAGATTGCTGGGGGCAATATGCTGACTCTGTAAACCACTTAGAGAGGGCTGTAAAGCACTGTCGACCAATATATACAGTAAGTCTAAGTGTTATTGTTATTGTTATGTCAAGAAAGGGATCCAGAGCATATCCCTCTCTCAGATTTGGTGGGACAAGCAAAAACAATTGGAGACAGACAACTGAAGTCCCACAATGACTTGGCCCTAAATCAAATAAGGCTTTATAGATAACAATCAATACCTTGATTATATCCAGAAGACCATTAGGTGTCAGTGCAGCTTATGAAGCAGAGGTTTTACATGGTGCAGCCAGAACTGCCTCTGCTACGGTTTGGACCAGCTGCAACTTCTGACCCCTCTTCAAGGGCAGCCCCATGTAGAGCAAATTGGAGTAGTCTAGCCAAGAGACTAAGCCATGAGCAATCGCAACCAGATGGGATACACTAGATGGATTTGTGCAAAGGACCATCTAGCCACATCTGCTCCTTGAGCAGGAATTCCGTGTCCAAGGCAGGGAACCCTGAAGACCTATTTTGCAAACTTTTTTTTCTCTTTTCTGTTCTTTGTGGTGGGAAGATATAGCCATTTGGGTGGATAGATTCACTTTGGATTTTTTTTTTTTTAATTTGGCACTACCCACAATGAGGGAATGGTTGGAGAAGATGATGGAACTTGCTGAGACAGCTAGTCAAAAAAGTCAATTTAATTATTTGATTAGAGTTTTTTATAGCTTCTTTGGGCTGTGCAAGAACATGTCCTTTAATATTCTATTGGCTGTTGTCAGATTCCTATGGGTCATGGCTGGCTTTATAGGCAAAAGGGGAAATGCAAACCCTAGGTGCTTGTCTGAGCTAATCCTCTCAAAACTTTTGGCTTCCTAATTGCTTATTTGGAGTTTCCTGACTGACCCAGTCTTTCTGAATGGATTACCAAATCTACATTTCTACAAGCTGGCCTCTTCCGTTTCTGCTTGGGGCAGTGATATGGGCTGGTTTCTGCCTCCCTTAAGATATTTTTCCATTTCTCCTTTAGGGGAAATATTCTATCCTGCCTTTTTAATATTTCCCAAAATATTTCATTCTGTTTGGGGGGGGGGGGCTTCCCACATAGCTATCTAGCTATCTAGCTATCATCTAGCTACCTTCTATCATCTATCTAAATTGTTAATTGGTCTATATATATATATATAAGTGTTTCCCAAGCACTGGGATAAGATTAGATAACTGCACATTAAAAGTTTGATTTGGCAGCAAGTTTCTGTTGTTTTTAATATGTTTAGTTTTATAATTTTGTATGTTGTTTTAATTTTTGATTGGGAGCCATCCATAGTTGGTAATAAGATGGGTGGCTATATAAATGTGTTAAATGAAATAAATAAAGAAATAAACAAACAAATAAATAAACAAATAAACAAACAAACAAACAAACAAATAAAAATGATATTTTCCACAGTCAAACTTTATCCCTGGTAATTTATCATGTTGGGTTATTATGTCTGGTAGTTCTTGACATTGCCTTTCTTGGGACTTTTTGAATTCTTCCCAAAATAGATTTTTCTGATTACAATTTAAACAGGTCAGCTAATGTTTCATAGGCCTTTTGGCTTCATCAGCACTAGAGCATCTGGCTTTAGCGCTTTCTCCATTTTGACTTCGGAGACTTTGGCAATGATAACTCTTACTATCATGCTTTGCTGTCAAATCTGCATCTGTTTCACATGCTTGCATCACATTTAATGCTATCTGCTAAATTGCTCTGTTACTATGTAGTGAGCTAATGATGCAGCAATTAAAAACATTTTGGGGTTATTGCTAATAAGGCAGATCCATAAAGTAGATTAAAAACTTCCATTATCTAAAATCACATAATTAATGAAGTGTGATAAACAAACAGGTGCAAACAAGTATGGGGATCTCTAAATAAACAGATCCTTGCAGAGTAGAGCAAAAGTAGGAAGTAGAACAAAGCTCACTGTCCTTTATTTTATTAGTTGCAATTATGTATT
Organism: Oxyrhabdium leporinum; assembly: GCA_032468155.1. Lineage (NCBI taxonomy): Eukaryota > Metazoa > Chordata > Lepidosauria > Squamata > Cyclocoridae > Oxyrhabdium > Oxyrhabdium leporinum. The sequence goes on along the minus strand of JANHFL010002488.1, from coordinate 29,455 downwards.
GGGATGAGTTTAGGAATTGAAGTGTCCCTAGACATTTCTGCTGAATGATCATTCTCGGCATCCTCCAACATCCTCCAAATTGGGTAGGTATGCTGGGATTTGTAGTTTGGAAAGTTTTGGAGGATCACTACTTCCTTTTCCTTTGGAATGGGAGCTTGTTTCAAAGGAATCCTTGTTGTTCTCAGAACTTGATTGTTTGCTTGCAGATGTGTCATTACCCATCAGTAGAACTGATGATGTTGGGTAATGAAAAGCCTGCAAGCAAACACCCAAGTTCAGAAAGCAGCAAGAACTCCACAGTTCAGCCCCAAGTTACAGATATTTTCTTCTGCTTGTCTGTTTCAAAGATTTTGTGGAAAAAGTGAGCTGGAGAAGTATGGAATCTAGTTTTACAGATGCATTTCTGGGAAGAAGATCCAGTCCAGAGAAAAAGTCATTTCAGATAGCATAAGATTTTCTCATAGCTAAGCTTCAAAAAATCTCAACAGCAACTAAGAGCTAAGCAAGAACAATAGAATAACAGAGTTGGAAGGGACCTTGGAGATCTTCTAGTCCAATACCCTGTTCAGGCAGGAAACCCTATAACATTTCAGACAAATTATTATCTAATCTCTTCTTAAAACCTTCCAGTGTTGGAGCATTCACGACTTCTGGAGGCAAGTTGTTCCACTGATTAATTGTTCTAGCTGTCAGGAAATTTCTTCTTAGACCTAGGTTGCATTTCTCCTTGATTAGTTTCCACACATTGCTTCTTGTCCTTCCCTCAAGTGCTTTGGAGAATAAACTGACCCCCTCTTCTTTGGGGCAGCCCCTGAGATATTGGAACCCTGCTATCATTTCACTCCTATTTCTTCTTTTCATTAAACATTAAGTATACCCAATTTGAACAACTGTTCTTTATATGTTTTAGTCTCCAATCCCCTAATCATTTTTGTTGCTCTTTTCTGCACTCTTTCTAGAGTCTCAACATCTTTTTTACATTGTGGTGACCAAAGTTGAATTCCAAGTGTGGCCTTACCAAGCCATTATAAAGTGGTATTAACACTTCACGTGATCTTGATTCTATCCCTCTGTTACAATAAAAGTGGCAATTGTCCTCCCATATCTGCTTTTTTTTTTACAGGGAAAGAAGACAGAAAGTTTAAAATGAGATATTTTATTTATGATAAAGAACATAGGGTCTCAAGTGTATAAAGAAAATACTTCCCAATCAGATCTACCCAGGAGTTTGTGCTGGAACCCATTTCTGTTCTGAGATATTTTTGTTCCAAATCCAATAGCTAATAAATATAACACAGGATCAACAGAATTTGAAAAAATGAAAATAAGCCACACAGACTGCACAGGTTTCCTGGATTGAGTCCAAGAGTTCATCATTTTAAAGAAAATAAACTGAGTCAGATTTTAGATTAGGAAACTCTTGATTGTTAATATATTCACTATATTTATCCCCTTTGCCATACTTGGTGAAGATGCACCAGGTGTCCTTGAAGATATAAGAATCAAAGTTCTGATCTCCTTGGATTTAAGAATTTTAAAGGTTTTGCATATAATGAGGTGAATCAGAGAAGAGAAACTGGATTCTTTCTTGGTAGATAATCCTTGGGCTTTGCCATTTGTCAGAAAGGAAAGACAGCCTCTATGAATGTTGGCAATGCAACACTTCTTGGCTGCTGCATCCAAACGTTCTTGAAAGGTTAATTTTGCACTGGCACAAACATGAAATGCTTACTCATGGGATAGGAAGCACATTTTCTTCCTCACACATATCATTGGGATTTTGCTAGATTTTGGAGAAGGTTTTTTTGCTAGCAATATGTTTGCACTTGGGCATTTCCATCCCCAAACTGGAAAACAAGAGCAGCAGGATGACAGCAGAGAGGTGAAGGGGGAAAACTCCTATTATGTCAGAATAATGAGATCTGTGATTTCAGCACTAACTGGGTCAAAGACATTCACAGTGTGTTATCTGTAATGCTTTTCTTTTGACACTTGGGGAAATTGCATTTATGCAGAAAACACAAAGCAAAGAAGCACTTCACTAGGACACTGTGAGACAGAGGACTGTCTCTTTTGGCTAAGCCCAGTCCCCACCATGATCTCAATCCTTTCCTTTATTTTATTTTATTTTTTCATAGCTGTGATAGCAAACAAGGAAGAACAAATATCCTAGAAACAAGATGGCAGTCCAAAATACAGTAACTGAGTATTCTATCTGTAATATTGGTTTGGATTCCTAAGAAATATTCACTAAAGGAAGATTATGAGTAGAACATTTGCCATAACTTAACATACACAATTAACAAAAAATATTTAAGCATAAGTTAATAAAAAAAATCAGAAGTCCAAACAAAAGTAAAAACACTAAGAAAGGAAAAAAAGAAAAAGAAAAAAACAATATATTTACCAATCCACACTGGTTTGCTAATAAATGCTCTACTCTAAATGCACTTATAAATTTATAAATGAATTAAGAAACAAGGGAATCAACAACTACACACTTATTTCGTTACCAGAACCAAATTTGGACAAACTCTTTTTGAGCTTGAAAATGCATTGTCATCTTGACTTCACACAAATGTGTCTATACCTGATGACGAGTGCCATTTTGTATACCAGCTTCTTTTACTCCGTGTGTTTCCTTGTCCACTTTTCTCCCCAAATAGGAAAAGAAATGGAATTTGTCACAAACTAGATAATCTCCTGGAGCAGCTGGATGAAGCTTTGTTACAGCTGTTCTTTTTTCTTCTCTGCTCCTCTGCTTCCCTGATATGCTTTGGCTGTGATGAAGTGACGGACTTGCTCTATCTAACAAGGTTGGTTATTTAATCCTGCCATGAAAATGGCAATTCATGAGAGAGTTCAGGCTTCAAGGGGGTAGAAATTCAGATTGACATGCTCCAATTTTCATCCTCCAATTGTCCAGAGACAAGAGATGATACCCTGAGCAATACATAACATCACAGATGGGAAATAGAGATGCATCAAATAATACTACTTGCCTTAGACATAGCTGCATTGTTACCTTTGAATCATTGCTAGTCCATTAAACATACTAGTATTTCATTAATAACTACTGACTAATCACACTTGGCCAATAAAGTATTCTACTCCACTCCACTCCACTCCATTCCATTCCATTCCTACAGCTATGTGCAGTAAAGAATTTCCAGACTCACTCCAAAGTTTTCTTGGGAACAGTTAACAACTATAGTGAGATGGATACAATTTTACAAGCAAATTGTAATACAACATGGCACATCTATTATTTTGCTCACTGATGACAATCTCATTGCCAGCATTACCTATGAACCAGGCTTCAGATGAAGCTTCATGTGGTCTCTTGACGTTGAATTTCAGCCTCAATACCTGATGATAGTAGGAGTAATACAGAACTATAATCTGCATTCTTTATTCTTATTTGTTTCTTTTATTGTATTTTTATATAGTGTTATAAATGTTTTTGTTTTATATTCTATATCTTGATATAGTGGCTCATGGCTAATCAACAATAAATTATTGCTATTGCACTAGACAAATGTGGTAGCAGACTTTCTTAGTAGGGCAATGGAAACATGTGACTTGCTTCTCATAATGTTGTTAAAAATTGCCAATAAAGGGTTTGGATACAAAGAGGTCAGATTTGGATCTTGTAAAACTACAGTATGGATGTCTGTCATATTTTTTATCTTTCTCCATTTGCTGAGCTCAGGTCAGCCCTCCCACTCCCCTCCATACCTGATTATATACATGTTAATTTTTTCAACTCTCTCCCTTGAAATTTCCCTATAGCATATATAGGCACAACTCATAGCCCCGACATGACTTGCAGCCTGCCAAGTGTGGCCCTTCCCTTTTCCCCCAGGCTCTGTGGCCCCTGGCAACAAACCTCCATAATCAGGGACATCTGCAGGGTAAGTAAAAAAAAAAAAAATCAAGAGGGTAACTGTAATTGTGTAATTCAAGCCCTGGACTACCTTTATTTATGTATATTGGAATTTATGTGAATCTTTTGCACATAAATAAGAGGCTAGGGTTCAGTTACACAACTCATTTGCAAAGTTCAGTGGCCTCCTGATTGGGTTTTTAACCCCTTCCTGTGAATCTCTCTATACTTTAGCCTATTGCCACTTTATCATCGCATGTGTGCATGTAAATGAGAGATAATGTATGTATGACAAATTTATTTTTTGCTTGTCTCTTGCTTACGTACTAAGAGCTGTCTGTATAGGAGGTACCTTTTGCATTGATGCTTCAATCTGAGCTTTAAATTAATCTAGTCCAGGGGTCTCTAACCGTGGCAACTTTAAGCCTGGTGGACTTCAACTCCCAGGACTTCTGGGAGTTGAAGTCCTCCAGACTTAAAGTTGCCAAGGTTGGAGACCCCTGATCTAGTCTGCATTGGTGCTCCAAGGAAGGCATCATGAAGAACTCAGGTGTATTTGATGATCTTGATCTATAGCTTCAATATGAAC
>JANHFL010002488.1:11247-22659 GCA_032468155.1 Oxyrhabdium leporinum | reverse complement strand
TCGGAATGGGGCGGTATATAAATGTAAAAATAAATAAAAATAAATAAATAAATTAGTTGGACAGTGATCACTAGGAAATCCCAAGGATAAAAGCTCTGCTAAGAAGTTGAAAAAACTTCCTGGAAGGAGATACCACTTCTATATTGCCATTCAAGACTATAATCATATATAGATTGTGGTCTACTTTGTCAAATGCCTTACTGAAATCTAAGTATACTATGTCCACAGCATTTTGCTAATTTAATGACTTTAGAAAAGAATGAAATAACATTGGTTTGGCATGATCTGTTTTTAACAAACCCATGCAGCTACTTGTTATAGCTTTATTTGTTTCTAGTTGTTCACAGATCTGTTTTTGATTATCTTTTCCAGGATCTTCTCAGGTATTGATGTTAGACTGATTGGTCTGTAGTTTCCTGGATTTTTTTTTCCTTTCTTGAAGATGGGAACCACATCAGCCCTTTTTCAATCCTCAGGTACTTTCCTGGTGCTCCAGAATATTTAAAAGATATGGTTTTGAGATAACATTTGCCAGCTCCTTCAGAACTCTGGGATGTAATCTGTCAGGTCCCAGTGATTGATATTGGTCAAGGTCAGATAGATGTTCTCTTACCATTTTCTTGCTTATTTTAATTTTTATTTCTAGTGTGTCTTTTACAGTAGTTTTTTTGGTACATTGGGCTATAATTTCTTTTTGTGTGAAGACTGATGCAAAGAATGAGTTAAGCTCTGCTTTCTCCCTACTGCCTGTTACTTCCTTGTCATCTTCTCTCTTCGGTGGACCTACTGTTTCCATGAGGTTTTTTTTCTTGTTATTAATATGTGAAAGAAATCTTTTATTATCTTTGACTTTTTTAGCAAGCATTAGTTCATTCTGAACCTTTGCTTTCCTGATTTTATCTTTGCATGTTTTGGCTGTCTGCTGATATTCTGCCTTAGTTATGTGTTCCTCTTTCCATTTTTTGTACTAGTCTTTTTTGTCTTACAGTTTGTCAGAGAGATCTTCATGCAGCCCTGCTGGTTTCTTCTTGAATTTCTTGTCTTACTTTTTCAGTGCTATTCTGCTGGACTGGGCTTTTATGATCACTTTTTTCAGAGTTTCCCATGTTTCTTGAGTTGTTTTCCCCTGTAGGATTTTCATCTATGGAAACTTTCTTATGCTCTGAGTTTGTTAAAATCAGTTCTTTTAAAGTTTAAGATACTGGTTGGATTATTTTCTATTGCTCGTGTTTGCATTATATTGAATTCCAGTATGTCATGGTCACTTTCACTCAAAGTTCTGGCAACTTCTATTCTCTCTATCACTTCTTCTCTATTAGTAAGAATTAGGTCCAGTATAGCTTTACTTCTAGTTCCCTCCTCTACCTTTTGGATGATAAAGTTGTTGGCTAAGTTGGTTAGGAATTGGTTTGATCTCCCACTTGCTGCAAAGTTGGTCTCCCAGTTGATATCTGGATAATTAAAGTCTCGCATTACTACTGTGGTATGCTTCCTACATATATTTGTTAACTGGTTGGCAAAGAGTTTGTCTATTTCTTCTGATTGGTTGGGTGGCCTGTAATATACACCTATGGCAATGTCACTTTTTCCCCTTTTATATTGACCCATATACATTTGGGGGAGGGTATTTTTGATCATGTGCATTTCTGTAGATGTGTAGTGATCTTTCACATATAGTGCAACTTCACCTCCTTGTTTGGTAGATCTGTTTCTTTTGAATAATTTGTACATTCCAGTCATGGGTTTTGTCCCACCAGGTTTCTGTAATGGCAACTATGTCATACCTACCCTCATGTTCTATTGCTTCTAGTTCACCCTGTTTGTTCCCCAAGCTTTGAGCATTTGTATATAAGTATTTAAGACTTTTATGTCTGTCTATGGGTATTGTTCCTGCATCTCCTAATTGCTTGAGTTTTTCTTTTTTCCCATCAGTCCCTACCTCATTGTTTGATTTGTTTTCTTGGGATTTACTATTGGTTTTGTGTTCTAGAGATTCTAAAGATTGGTCACTCTCCCCCCCTCAATTTTAGTTTAAAGCCCTTCTGATGAGTTGGGCCAGTCTTTTTCTGAGTACATTTTCCCCTGTTTTCACGAGATGCAGCCCATCCCTTACCAAGAGTCCTTCTTTTAGGTAGTGCAGTCAAGGTCCAGGAAACCAAAGTTTTCTTGGTGACACCAACCCTTTAGCCAGTGGTTTATTTCTACTTATATTTTTCCTCAATGGGTGTTGATCTTTTTTGGGAGTACTGATGAGAACAGTACTTGTACTTCTTGCTCTTTAACTTTATTGCCTAGTTGCTTATAATCTCTCAATATTGTACTCAGGTTCTTTGTTGTGTCATTCATCCCAATGTGAAGGAGTGGGAAAGGGTAGTAATATGTGGGCCTAATTATTTTGGTTAGGTTCTCAGCCACATCCTTGATTTTTGCTCCTGGGAGACACCATACCTCCCTAGATTGTATGTCCGGTCTGCAGATGGCTGGTTCTGTTCCTTTGGGAATATAATCTCCTATCACCAACACTCACCTTTCTTTTTTTTTGGGGGGGGGGTGCAGTCTGGGGTGCTTTTCTGTTTATATCAGGAGTGTTTGTTAATGTGACTTTGTAAGGGTTATTTGATGATGTCTGTTTTCTAGATGTCTGCATGTTTTCTTTGAGGGGGAGGTTGTGGGTCTGTGTATTTTCATCTAGAGGGAGAAATCAATTGCTCATGGAACATTGCATATCACAATAGTATCAATCACCTGTTCCATGAGTTTGTTTCTTTCACTGGTTATTTTAAGGGTAAAAAATATGTAAAAGTAGGATATTTTATTTCAATATATGTTTGAAGATTTTTCCTGTCTATCTTTAGTTCACAACATGTAAAATGTAACCAGTATTGTAAAACATACAATCTTACTTGGGCATATAAAATCATGCCTCTTGACAGTGTTAGTGTTGATTTGTGAGTTCTACCATTCTTTCCAAGAAAAAAAATGCTATGGTTTCCTTCTTATGATGAATGGGACAGGGTTGTTTTCCATCCGCTAGTATTTGTTTATTATAATTGAATCCCACCTTTTCCCTATATTGATGTTTGCAAAATTTATGCAGCTGCTAACAGTGAAAAAATAAAACATGGTAAAGAAATAAATATAGACATGGGTCATACAAGGCTCCAACACAGAAAAAAACAACCAGAATGAGTCATTGAAATCTTGAGCAAAATAAAATATTTTTAATCTGGAGCTTTAAAAAAGAAATAAAATATAAGTATCTGCCAAAGTTAGATGGAGAAAATATTACCATGTAAATCACAGTTAAATGCAAATTTCCCTGCAGATTTGTTTTAAAAAATTGACAAATTATTGCAAAAATAAACTTGGATGGAGTAAGTAAGTAAGTTTTATTGTTGTAACCACGGGCCAACAATATAACATAACAAAGTATTGGATAGAGTGGATTTAGGAATTTATTTTAAAGATACTGAAGAGTCAATAGAAAGGAAATAGATTTATTGCTTATCACATGAAAATAACCTGAGTTGTCAATCCCTTGTACCATCCCATCAAACATCTTGCAGTCAAAACCAATTCAAGGTCTCTTATCTAGACTTCCTGTATAACCTCCATTGTCCACCAAAGTTTGGCTAGTACAACAAGCATCATTACATTTGATGAGCTTGCTAGTCTTCACGCAACTAGCCTGTATAAACAGGATGCAAAGCTGGCCCAAGAAACTTTGCAGCCGATGATGGTGGAGAATTAAATGGTCTGTTTCTTCCAAGATAAAATGCAAATTCCCCACAGTAGGAGAAGTTATTTTGGCACCAAAGTGGGGAAGATCTGATCTTCCTCTATTAGAGAAATAGAGCATTAGCTAACAATTTTCTCCTCTTTTCTGAGATTTAAAACCAGGGGCTTTAAAGTGGCTGCTGTAGTCAATTCAGTGGTTGGGCTCATTCTGAAAAGAAGTTCAAGTGATGTAGCTCAGTTGCTATTATGCCTGCAATTTAAAACATTTCCATAGGATATGAAGGTGGGTAGACTTGGGCAAATTGGTTCAATAGTCTGAAAGTACTTTTTATTTCCCTCACCTTTAAAGTCCAGGAAAGGGGGACGGTTACTCCTTAGATATTTGCCACACCCTCATTTCTTCTGAGCTTATACGACCATTTCCTAGTCTATGGGGGTCCTCCTCCTCCTCCTGTCTCTCAAGGACATTCTCACAGACCATTATAGTACAAAAATAGCTCAGTTTTAAACAGTATCCCCTTTTCCCCTTTCAAACAACTATACAAAGTAATTCATTCAAATTCCATACAGAGAATCATTTTTAAGGCCATTCTTACTACCTAGTAAAGATTCCCTAACTAAGACCACTTCCACCATTTTCACTTCTTCAGCCCACAAGTAGTTTGAGATGCAATTTTCTTCACTTCTTATAGTGCTTAAATCTTAATTCTGTACCAAAGGGGAAAAAAAGGGGGGGGGAATAAAGGGGAAAAAAAAATCCAGTAGGCCCCAGTCTCCAACGAATGGCTGAAGCTGACAAAACTCTTGTCAATTTCAACCCTACACATTTTGTCTGGACTATAAAGGGGAGCCTTAAAAATAGTCAAATTAGCTTATTCTGTACAGGTTCTAAAACTTTGAGGCCCTTTTAGGGTAGAAACAGAAATATTGCATCTCAAAATAATAAACAAATAAAGACCTATGTTGCAACCAGAACAGTTCTGCTGTCCTCAACAGAACAAAAAAGAAAACACTTTTGTGAAAATGAAAAGAGTTTGTATTTACAGAAAACTTGCCTCCATCATAGTGTGTAATATTTTACTCTCCACTGGCTTAACCCTTTTGCTTTTTGAGTTGAAATACTCAGAATAAACATAATTGCTATGCAATAGCTCACCAGTAGTTCAAAATAGAGCTCAGCAACTACCAAGGATGAAATGGTAAGTTATATTACACAGAGCACAGAGACTGATAGACATGCCTGGGCACAAGCAGTGTTTTGTCTCCATGGAGACATTTCAGACATAAGCATTCATTTCTAAAAACTGCCCATCCTTTAGGAGACCACAGCCCAGTTTTTGAACATATGTAGAAGAGCTCAGGTTCGATTCCTGGCCCACCTCTAGGGAAGAAGGACCAGGAAGCAGCCAATGATAAATATGTTTGGTTTTGATCCCAAAGAGCATGAGATACATACATTTGATCTGGAATATTGCATGTTCCTGAGTTGTAACCCAAGCAACTCATGATAACAACATCTCCCAAAGAACATGTTAAGCACAAGACAGAAGTTTTTGGAAGAAAGGTCAGATAGGTAAAAAAAAAATGGTCCAGGTATAAATACTGGAAAATGTAAAGCTCTCCTAGCTGTGTTAAAGTAATTTATGTCCATTCCTCTTCATGAATTTGGACAAAGATGAGTCAAAAAGCCAAATGGAGTTGTCTATGTAGAAAATTGGATGACACCATCACCCCATATGTGAAAACTGCCATTTGTAGAAGACTTTTCTAAGATTTTCAGAGGAAACCAATAAAAGGCACATATCCTATTCTGCTTTGTCATTGAGGCTCCGCCAAGAAGACTTCCTCTCTTCTTGTTCCCCAGCTATATGAGACCCCTCCCTGCATGTGATGCCAAATTGAGTTGTAGATGTGAATTATTTAGAGGCATTGGTGGAATATTGTTGTATCACTAGCAGAGAGTCTCAACTTGCAGCCTTGGGGGCTGCCTCGGTTACACACTCCATCTCGATTCTCACTCATGAATAATGTACACGCCGAATTACTCGGCATGTAGAGAATTCATACCCTGAGAAAACAAGGTCGCTCCAAAATTAATTTTCTGTACTAAAAGAGCGACAGAAAATCAATTAATCGTGTATTATTCTATACTGAGACAGAGTAAGGGAAACAGTGGGAATAGCTGTAGCTATACATCAGCAAATGCTATATTGGCAGAGTGCTTTGCAGGGCTGTGAGTTAGAGCCAACTTCAAAGGAGGTAAATATTTCCAGCCAAACCTCAGACTGTGGAGTTTGCAGCCTAGCCAGCTGAGCATTTATTCTCTATTTTGGCTGTTTGCCTGCACATAACAATGGCTTGCTAAGGCCAGAAATGCTTCTTATGCTTCTTACTCTCTTCTCCAGTAAGCTATCAGCTTTTCCCTGGAATTAAAGGCTACGAGGAACATTCTTAAATTTTTATTGAAAGGCCACAACCATCAATCAGTTGCTAAAGGAACGTTTGGGAAAACTGGAGATCCCATATGTTCTGATCCACCAGTCTCTGAAGAAACAAAAGATCAAGAGATAGACAGAGCACCTGTTCTGCATGTAGCCCCCCCCCCCAAATGCAATGCTCTCTGTTGACGACTTCACCATATGTCAAAACTAGAACCAAGATAATGTTTATCAAAAACAGTGTTTTCTAAGAATATTTATGAAAAGTTGGAGGTGTGTGTGTCTGTGTGTCTCTCTCTGTGTATATGTGTGGATTTTACTCTGAATATCAATACTGTTCTCCCATTATTACCACACTCAGCATGTTGGGATGACTTCTGATCCAGAATGCCTCAAAGGTGCTTTTCTAAAAGGCAACTGGATTTTCTTGTGGTTTTTTTTTTCTTTGAAAACATTTTACTTCTCCTCCAAGAAGCTTCTTTGGTTCTGAACTGAACTCTGAACTGAGGAAGTTGTTTGGAGAACTGAAATGTTTTCAAAGAAAAAAAACAAGAAAGTCCAGTTGCCTTTTGGAAAAAGCACCTTTGGGACAAGCATGGTCTGGATAATTGAGAATCTCCATTGACATTCGATCCAGAATATTATGGAGAATACATAATAGTAGGCAGGTTCCTGACCATTTGTGCTATTGCAAAGTGGCAGAGAGAAGACAAACAAATTTAAGAACACAAAACAAAGCCAACCAACATAGCATTTGAACAAGTTTTGTTCTGCTGAAAACTATAAACAAATATACGACTTTTTAAAAATCATTCCTTTACTCAGAGGATTTAAAATGGCATTCCATAGAATATATTTACTGGGGAAGATATGGAATAATAGTCCTTAAACAAGATTGTTAGGTTAAACAAGATTGTTAGGGGATAAATGCAGAAAAAAATAATCTTGTTGCAAGGAAGTTCATATCTGTCTTGAATAAATAGAAGCCTCATAAAACTTGAGGGATTGTTTTAACAGTGGTACAGATTGGCTAGGATCCAATTTGAGTAGTTGATTTGATCAGAAATGTTGATTTAATCTGAGACATCAGATATGCCCAATGTAATGATGCAAATCGACCTGAAATGTTGCATTGATTTGACACTTTGACTCAGAGTCAACCCAGGTTTTAACGTTTGGAAAATCAAATCTTATTTGATTTAACAATTAAATCTGAACTGTTGATTCGATTTGAAAAGTTGCTTCAGTTCAGAGGTCCGATGAGATCGCCTTTGAATTGAATCTCAGAATTTGCATAGCCTTATAATGTAATAGTGCCCCTAATGGGAAAGAAGCATAAAATTGAGATCAGATGTCACTTAAAAACAAACTAACAAGAAAATCCACATTTGTTGTCATTCACTACATTTTATAAGATGAGGAATTTTATGAATATCTAACTTTACTTTATAAAGTTTTGTTTACAACTATCCCTAATATCCACCCCACCCTTGTTTGTTAAAGCTCCTTTTTATACATTGTTCTCAAATATACCTTTTTCATAGGAATGTTGAGCAGAAAATGATGGATGTTCGTAGACTTCATTCATTAATTGTCATCCATGCCACAAACATGTCTACTCTGGTTTGTTGCTCCAGATCCTTTCTATTAAATAGTGCCATCTGGAGGGACCAAGGAAGCGTGAGTTCTTTGTCAGAGCACCTATCCTGTGGAACAGTATCCCCTTGAGATTCAGGTGTCTCCAACCCTGATAGACTTTTGAAGGCCCCAAAGATCTGCCTCTTCCCTTGGCCCTTCAGCCAGACTGTTGAAAGAACTGTCAATGTGTTAATATTTATGTGAAGTGCATATTGACCTTGGACCTGAAGATATATGTGTGCTTCTTACATTATGTCTTCTCTTGGATTTATCATTTCATACTTTTGTCTTTCTTGCTGTTTTAATGTTAGTTGCCCAGAGTAAGTTGAAGAGATGATGGATCTGTTCTCCAAACAGAACATCTAAATGTTGTAGCTATATAAACTGAAACAAACAAACAAATCACATACTTTTGCTTTGAAATTCAGAGCAGTTCCCCACTTCCTAACAAATATGGATGAAAATATACTATGGCTAAGTTACGGAAAACTGAACAGGGATAATTAAATCAAGTGGGAAACTCATGACTAGCAAAATACTGTCTGCAAGTCATATGGTGGCGTCCAATGGGTCTATATAGCTGCCGGTGGCATCAGCATCACTCTTGAGTTGATTTTCTTGGCAATGGTATAAAATAGCCTTCTTCCAACATTATTTCATATATCAATAAATAATCTTAGGAGAAGGCTGTTTTATATATTTACTTACCTCCCAGGTTAGTAATCCTAGCTCAGTATTTTTAAAAAATAATATCTTATCCAAGTACTAATCAGGTCCTATCCTTTCAGCTTTTTCAAGATCAACCAAGTTGGTCTAGATCAGGGGTGTCAAACTGGCAGCCCTTGGGCCAGATGTGTCACACACAGACCATGCCCACCCCAGCTCCATGAAAGGAAAAAATGCGATACATCATGTGACAGCAATGTGACACCACGAGTTTGACACCCCTGGTTGAGATACTCTATGGAGACTCAGTTATTTTTCTCATCTCAGAATAGAAATCCAGAAGTCATTCTTTGAAATTATATTGAGGAATGAGACATAACTAACAGTGAAAACCAAGCTTAACTTTTATGGAAATGTCTATCAGTGCCCTGAAATGATATATGATATCCAGAATCAAAAGGAGAATGTCTAAAATGCAATTGCTAGAAAGCTATAGTAGATGATGGTTGCCACGTCCTGCTCATTAATTTCCCAGATGCATCTGGCTGGCCATGGAGTGATACTGATTTCTAGATAAAATATTTTTTGGATAGATCCATCAGGAATTTTCATGTCTTCCAGTGAGGTGCAAAATCTGACAAGAATTTAAAGAGCTATGCAACCTTCTATGCAAAATATTACTGAAGACTACTGAAGACTTGGTTTTGCCAATAGGCTTGGGGAATCCAGAGTAGGATGGAGTTCATCAAATAGCTCATTTGACTGTGTGTTGTCACTGGGGAGTGTGTGTGTGTGCGTGTGTGTGTGTATTTTTTTATTATTTTAATATATATATTTATATTGTGTTTTTACTGTTTGTAAGCTGCCACAATCACTGTGAGCAAGTGTACGACCATATAAAATTCTCAAATAAATAAATAGATTTTGTAACACTGCCATGAATGCAAATCTCCTTAATGTTAATGAACAACAAAGGCTGGCTTTAACAGAATGAAAACATTGCCATCGCAATCCATGACAAGTAGGTCAAATTCATGGACAAGTAATTGGTCAGGACCCTAACCCAACAAGTCATTTCTTTGCCAATTCTTTGGCAAATATCTACCTGCTGCTACAACAATAGTATTGTCTGGCTGGAAACAGTGTGACATTATTCCACCAGCAAGGAGAAGTAGATATTTGCAGACATATTATAAGAGTGCATTCAGCAAAACGGCCACCACAACTCAAGAGGTGGCCCTTTTATCTTTTGCAGCCTGCTGAGTGAATCATTTACCATCTGCAAGGAGAGGAAAGCTGAGCTCAGTTCTTTGTAGCCAAGACAGAGCTGCTCAAGTTGAGGCGCACAGCATCCAGGCAAAGCTGGAAGTGTTTAAGAAGTGCCGGCTGACTCCCATAGCTCAAAGGACATGAAAGAAGAGATGTTGTGAATGATTTATGGCACACTGAGCAACTTGACAGTCAGACTGTTTGAAACTGGTGTCCTTTGGCTTCAGCCCTGACAAGGGGATTGCTCAGATTAATGACTTTGAGGGAGGAGCAGATTCATATCTGTGCAATGCCAAGTTCCTCTCACGGTATATGCTCTTCTCCTTCTTCCCTCCCCAAACTTCTACAGCCTTGCCAAACCACCAGATGTAAAGCAAGAGAGATTTTGTTCTAAAAGGTGTTTCCCAGATGCCAAACCTCAAGGATAGAGGCATTTATCAATTCACAATTCCTTAACAAGTCATTAGAAAACTCCAAAGTCAGGCCTACTCATGTCTCACCAACGATTGCCATCTGGCTGACCTTAATGCTGCACAATTACAATTCTCCTCTTTCTTTAATGGAACTTTGGTTCAGGAAGTCTCTTTGTAACCCTTAACCCTGAACATTGTAACATATGTGGGTCTGTGTATGCATGAGTATGTGTACAACAGGTTTTCATAAAAATGAATCTATGAGTTGAAATTGTAGGATTCTGTAGGAGAGGTTGAAATAACTCTCAAGGAGGATAAATATAAGGGCTTGGCTATCAGCTGCAATGTCTGAAAATGCTATCATCATTTTTATTAAGAGATATATATTGTGTTTTTTCCAAAGCAACGTCTGTTGAGGCAAGTAATGTATACCCAATTTCCCAAACATCTCAGGAACATTTTTCATTATGGAGGCTGCAAAAAGTGCTAGCTCTGGGAGGTAGCCTAGCCAAGAAGCACAAAGAGGAATACTAGTTCTAACTTTATTGTTAGGTTTCATTAACAGAATCTTGCAAGAATCTTGTTCTCTTTCTGTGGGCTGAGATATGCCAGTCTCCCAGTCTGTAGCTCTTCTTCCTGTCTCTCAATATCATTCCCCAGATCATTACAAAAGCCACTCATATGATTCCAAGTCATTCTTTTAGCATCCTGGCTCCAAATTATTGATTACTGGAGTTATTTTTAATATGCTTTAAATAGCTAAAGTGGGTTTCTCAGAGCTGGGCTGCAAAACTCTAGTTGTCAACAAAGAAAGTTTTCTATATCTTTTTGCCTCTATCTAATGGTAGTCTATATTTTTTCAAGTCACATCTTGTAGGGTTGGTTAAAAGAGACTGGAAGATAGGCTCACATTTAGATGTGCTTCAATTCTTGAATTAATTTGGTACTCCAGCTTGGCTCAAATTGGTCTGGAATGTTGATTTTTGTACAAACTGACCTAAAACAATAATCTACACAACTCAGTTACTGGCTCTCAAGCTTGCAAATATTTTGTGAACCATGTCATTGCAATGAATACCAAGTGCATCATTTAAATGCAGTCAGGACGATTTCTTGTGACTCCCAGAAGCAAAAGAAATGACATAGACAAAGTAGAGGTTGATTTCTAAAGTTTTCTGTGCCTCACCTTTTGCCAGAGTGGATCTTTACCTCCCTTCCCTAGCAAAACTACACCAAATAAAAAAGGACAG
>JANHFL010002487.1:110198-139210 GCA_032468155.1 Oxyrhabdium leporinum | reverse complement strand
CTTAATAAACTCTTCCTTAGATTGTTTACAATCGGAGTGCTGAGTGAGTTATTGGAGCCTAATTGGAACGCTGACACTGCCTTCTCTGCCGCACCACCAATGGGGATTGACCATCCCCCAAGCCCCGCCACTGTCAAAGTAAATCCCGGGCATTGCACTGCAATGGACAGATGAAAAGTGCAGCTTTTGTCTGAAGGAGGGGTGGGGAGAAGAAAAAGAGAAGTGCCCTGCTGGCTAGGTACTGAAGCACTGCCACTGCTGCCACAGTGAGAGAAAGAGACAGAGAGCAAGAGAGCGATCCAGTTCAACTTTTGTGTGTGTGTTTGTATGTGTGTGTGAGAGAGAGCCATCTAATCTAACCTCAGAGAGTTATACCAGGGCTGGTGGCAGTGTGCCCCCCTCCTCTCTCTCCCTCCCTTCCCCCCCTCTCTCTCTCACACACACACATATAGAGAGAGAGGGGGCGAGGGAACACTGCCAGCTTACCTGAGGGCCCTCCAGCCAGGCCATCAACAATTGTCTGGTCTCATGTTGGCACCTCCAAAACCCCCATCCAGGACCCTGCATGGCCACTGGCCCGTTTCTCCTTGCTTGCTGCTGCAACAGAGCAGGAGGTTGAGTGACGCACATGGGGTTCTGGACAGGGCTGCTGGAGCTGCCACAAGATGAGGCAGTTGTCAGAATATTGATGGCCTGGCTGCGGGGTGCTCAGGTAAGCAGGTGCGGGGCCTGGGGGGCAGCTCCGCACCTCCTGCCTTGCTTCATCCTCTCCACCTGCACCAGTTTACCTGAGGGCTCTTCAGCCAGGCCACCCATGCCAAACCCTCACCCTACCAACACCCCCAGAGCAGCCACATCCCTTCACTAACCTGCTTTCCAGCTCTGTTCTTCACTGCATGCAGGGCAGCAAAAGTAGTCTGTGAGACTACGGTAAAAAAAATAGTTCAGGCCTTCCAGCTTCTCACACACACAAAAAAAGATCTCGCGAGGTTGGAAGGTCTGAACTATTTTTTTACCATAATCCCACAGACTAATTTTGTTGCCCTGCACGCAGCGGCAGAGAACTGAGCCTGTGTGTGCATGCGCCCTCCTGTGTGCATGCACCCCCGCCGGAATGACATGGACCAGCCCAAAGTGACATGGGCTGGCCCCTTACAGTTTCCAGAATGGCTGCCCAGACCGGATTTGACCTCACCGCAGGCCGGATTCAGCTCGCGGGCCTTGAGTTTGACACCCCTATTTTAAATCGTTTCACAATGAAAATCTTTAATCAGCTCAATATCATGCAGTTGTTTAAAGGAATTTTTTTTCAAAATATTTGGTCCTTTTCTAGTTTATGAGATGATTTATCATACTGTCCCATCAGTTTGTAGATCAGTCTTAAATGAATTCAACAAACAAAATCTCTCTTGATTGAATGAATTTAGTCTACTACAGTGTTTAAACAGTAATGATTTAGACTTTTGACCATGGAAAGCCCACAACATATATAAGAACCCTCCCAGCGATAAGCTCCAGGAATGGGTATTTAAAGATATACTTCCTTAGATATTGGATGTAATACTGTATTTTCCAAAGTATAAGATGCACCACGCTTTTGGGGAGGAAAACAAGAAAAAAAAATCTGCCTCTGCCTCCCAGCAATTTGCCTCCTTGCAGCAAATAGCCTGTTTCAGGTTCAGCACAGCCTGATTAGCAGAAGCAGCTGAATGCTGCTTGAATTGGCCTCCCAACGATCAGCTCTTTCAGGCTGCAGGGATCACCATCACCTATTGCCACCTCTACGTGCCCCATTTTCAGCCTCCATGCACTCCATTTTCCGCCCATTCCAATCCCCACTGCCAGGAACAGGCAGAAAATGGGGCACACGGAGGCCAAAAACGTGGTGGGCAGAGGCTGAAAATGGGGCACGCAGAGACGGCAATAGGTGATGGTGATCCCTGCAGCCTGAAACAGCTGATTGTTGGGAGACTGATTCAGGCGACAATCAGCTGCTTCGGCTAATCAGGCTGTGCTGAACCTGAAACAGGCTATTTTCTGTTTGCTGCAAGGAGGAAATTGCTGGGAGGCAATGGCTGAAGGATGGGGTGGGCAGGGCTTCGGCAACATTCGGTGTATAAGATGCACAGAAATTTCCACCCACTTTTGGGGGTGGAAAAAGTGCACCATGTACTCCAAAAAATACGGTATTTGAAATCAATATTACTACTTTTCCTGGTAATTATTATTATATAACTATATACAGTAGAATAGAATACAATCTGTATAGCAACAGCATTATCTGGGATATCAAATTAAGGCTTGTACAAACTTCTGTATGGTCAGAAGGAATTCAAGGTGAGCCTCTATGGAGTTATAGTTTGTGGATAATAACCCACATTCGTGAATCTATTGGTGTCTGAAAATGTATATAGTATGTAGACTAGTGGCATTGCATTAAGTCATACAATTGTGTAAAATACATCCTAGGTTTATTTGTTTTGCAGGTGTAAAATAGCTGTTTACAAACACTAAGAAAAAAATGCAATAGCATTTATTTTCATGAGTGGTTTGCACAATATTAAAATTAAATTGGTAAGATTGAATCTATTTAAACATATAATAAACCAAGATCTTGTATGTTGGCTAAAATTTCAAATGCTTACTTGTGTAATAAAAATGAACAAATCACTTTCCACAAAAAGAAAAAAGGATAACCTTAACATCAAAATGTTAAAAACCAGTCAGTTAAAGTTAGTGTCTTGAAACATATGATTAAAAGATAGCATTTTACAATAATGACTTGTAATAAAAATATGAAGATCTGTCAAAGAAAATAATTAATGCTATGTATAAGGTTGCTTTTTTAAGCCATGCATTTGCCGTTTTGCCATTGCAAAAATTCAGAGAAGTCCTAGATGGCAGTAAAGAGAATTTTATATCTCTTTATTTCCATTTAGTGATTATTTTACTTCTATATTCCAGACCGTGTAGTCCTAAAATTTTCCCAGACTTTAGTATTTCTTGGATTTAGTTAGGATTCCAAGGAGGTCAGGCAGTATTTAACACCTGATTTGTAAATCTGGAGGTAGTATTAGCACGTATAGTATGGCAACTGTCAAAAAAATATTTTTTGAGTATGACACAAATAGGACTGGTTAGGGGTAGAAATCAAGCCAATCATGACTCATACCAAATACCTCCTTTGATCTTAGTATAAAGTTATGGAGAAAATTTCAGTCCAGATTATATAACTCTTGATACTATTTATGCAAGTATATGCCCTAATATTTGAAATATATTTTGGCAATTATTTTCCATTATTTTCTTGAATCAATTAAAAACACCACTGACAACAATGTATAATTGATTTTGAGTTACCTTCTTCCATATTTTTTCCCCAATTTTCATACAGCTAGGCTAGGGGATTTCTTGGTAACTCACATGCAAGGGCTAACCAAATCTGACCCTCTTAGCTTTTTTGAGGTCAGAGAAAGTCTGCTAGATACTGCCACCTGTTGTTAGCTGTTCTCAACAATTATTGTCAAATTGGGTCCCATCATGTCACCACCCAGAACTTCAATGATATCTTCACCAATCAAAAAACAAAACAAAAGGACATATATTCACAGCCACTGTTATTATATTTATTATTTATAATAAGATTTAAAAATTAAAGTTCCTGTGATTTACCACACGATTTACCACACATGACATCTAAACTCCTTCTATGTCCTACTGTGTTATGCATCCCAGTTGTTGAGAATCATTTCTTGAAGTCATAAAGTATGTGTCCATACAATTAAACTAAGACTTTGAGAGGAGAATGTCTTTTCCAACTCTTTCATGAACTACTAAATACCCAAACAACAGGAATAATTTAGATAGACAAATCTTCATATTAAGTGTACAAACCAATCCCAAGGAGAGTGAGTTCTACTGATAAGATGAACAAAAACATATAAGCAAATGTCTGATACGTACATATATATATTATATATCTGGCTGGTAATTATACTTTATACAAAACCTGGAAGCCAGAAATGTAAGGAGATTAAACAATGGGAAATAAAAGAAGCTCAAGACACCAATTAATTTTCCAGGTGTTCAAAGCAGTGTTTATGTAGACTAGTGCAGGCAAAACACTAATTTAGGAAGCAGAAAAGAAAACAAAATTAAATGTTTTGCATAATATTGTAGATTGCCACTTTGTTGATCCTTGTTTTGGCTTCACATTCATAAACTGCAGTTGCTTTAGTATCTATGGAGCAAATTTAGTTAAGCCTCGATTTTGTCTTTATGAACTTGTAATAGAAAGTGGCTTGTTGTTTGCAATCAGAGTTATGAATTGGTCTATTTTGTACAATGTTTGCACTTAACGGTGGTTGATCAAAACATCAACAAGAGCTCCTACTAATCCAACTGAAACTTACAAAAATGTATAAAGCAAACTTTTCTGTAAGATGAATATTATGTTACATAAAAACATTCCCCAAATGTAGGAAACAGGAGGCATGTTAACAAGCCCAAATATGTGCCTTGGTATAATTTCAGAAGAACATTCAACATAATTAAGAACTTACATCATAACTGTGAAACCATATGTAATAGAATAAATCAGTACTGATGAAGAAACTGCATGTCACAAGTTTGCATTTGGTTCCCCAAATGTGGTTTGGTCTCTACATATGCTTTGAGCTTTTGATTATTCCTGTTGGATCCTCCAAGCACAATAGTTATTACTGTACTTGTTAGTATTGTTCTTTCAAAGAACTGAATGTCATATGAAGTTGCATCTAATCCTTCTCACAAATACCCAGGCTAGGTGAAGAGAGCTTTGCATGTGGCGAACACCCAGCTGTATGGGTCAGTGTGCTATCATCCCAAGCCAAAAAATAGCATGAGAGTAAGCGTGTCAGAGCCTACCGCAGGCAAGCAAATTCTGTGAATACAGTCAGGATACCACCTAGGAATGAATACAGCATATTATTTTTTTCTTCCAACACTGTTCCTGATTAATTCCTAACAATCTCAAATTATGGGAGATAATTTCAACAACAAATTCAAACCTAATCCAAATCACATTTTTCACCACCACCCCCAGTAACAAATTTTTAGCAACCCAGACTTAATCCATAAATGTTGAGAGAATTGATGTCTCATATATGGGGTGGACAAGAGCACCAAATTGGGAAAGGCTAATCGAACGAACCCAGTGAATCTAGGGAGGGAGAAGCTGCAGTATTCCAGCTATACTATCCCAAAGGTGCTTTTTTTCAAAAGGCAACTTGACTTTGTTTTTACTCGAAGATGTTTTGTTTCTCATCCAAAAAGCTTCTTCAGTTCTGAACTGAAGAAGCTTTCTGGATGAGAAGCGAAACGTCTTCAAAGAAAAACAAACTCCAGCTGCCTTTTCAAAAAGCACCTTTGGGACAACCACGACCTGGATGACTGAGAATTTCCATCGATATCTAGCTGTACCACATTTCCCATCAACACTGCCCCCTAGCCCTATGCTGAGGCAAATGGGATTTGGAATCTTCGGAAGGGGGTGGGATTTCTAAACTTGTAATCATCCCAGAATTGATGGCGCGAGTTCGACCGTTGAATTTCATTGGAAGGTTCCCTCCGCCTGGGAAGCGCTAGAAAGGACCGGGGCGCGACTTTTTCAAAGACACCGCCGCCACTTTACACCAAGATAAAAAAGCTTGAGGGGCGTCTGTTTTTTCTCTTGATCGCTTCCCTCCCCGCGCTCGCCGCCTCGGTCGAAAGGAGGAGGAGGAGGAGGAGGACGTGGGAGCTTTTCTCTCCTCCCCTCGCCTCAGCGAACAAATGGGATATTCAGGGTAAACGGGCAGCGGGTGGGTTTTGGGTTTTTGTTTTTTTGGCCTGGCGCTTTATACAGGTGGCCTCGAACGAATCTCCACGCTGAAGGGGCCGAAGCGGGGGAGGAAGATGCGAAGCGCGGCCGCTGCAGCCACGCGCTCTTTGGCCCTGGGATTCCTGCTTCTGGCGGCTGCTCAGCCCTCCAACAATCGGCAACAGCTGCAAAGACCGAGGTAAACTCCCCGTCGAGTCCTCCGCTACCGTGGAAATGCAAGGCAGCTTCGCCTGCCGGCTCCGTTTTGCTTATTTGTCCCGCCTTTCTCCCGGGTTTAATGAGGATGAGCCCTCCCCAGTTCGGCCAGATAGAGCCCCGGGGTCTCCCTCCCGGCTGACTGGCTGTAACGTCCGAGTTGCACCAGAAGACGTTGGTGCCTCGAGACTTACCATACTAGCGCAGCTCCCTTGCCCATAACTTTTCCTGTGGTTTCTTCTGTGCCCCACCTTAGGACCTCGTCTGTCTTGAGGACTCACGCCGTCTCCTCCACGAATCCGGCGTTTTTCCCGGGCGTGCAGTTAAAAGAAAAAAAAAATCTTTATCGTGCAAGGGCAAGTCTCAGAGAGAGAGAAAGGAGACATTTGCAGCCTAGGGGGGGTGGGGGGTGCATTTAGTCTCTCTGCCCTGCAAGTTTTAAATGCATTGGGGTTGTTGTTTTTTGTCTCTGCTGTAAAAACGGAATATTTGAAATGTTTTAGAAGATGAAAAACGAGTATATCTAAACAGTACAGAGTGTATATTCCTCTTCTAAGGATAAAAACAAGATATTTCCAAAGGGGGAGGGAGTTTCTAGAGTAAAAGCAAATCTGTGTCTAAAGTGTCCCTGAATTCTTGAGTCCAATTTCATAAGGATGCTTTATTTTGAAAGGAGTTACTATTGTGTTTGTTCTAGGGAAGGAATGGTAATTCACACTTATATGACATCAAGGTTTGTTTTATGTTCATCCAGGTGATTGAGGAGAAACTGGACCATACAATGGATAGTATCACAGAGCCATGCTGCAGCTAGCCACAATTCTCCAGCACATATTTGCAGA
Organism: Oxyrhabdium leporinum; assembly: GCA_032468155.1. Lineage (NCBI taxonomy): Eukaryota > Metazoa > Chordata > Lepidosauria > Squamata > Cyclocoridae > Oxyrhabdium > Oxyrhabdium leporinum. The sequence goes on along the minus strand of JANHFL010002487.1, from coordinate 132,313 downwards.
TATAGTAGCCTGCCTAAATTTACAAATGTGTATTTGTTGCAAATTGGAATGAAGAGATCGTTCATTTGCTATGTACATGGGGAAGGCCATATAATTTAATAAGGAGCTTGAGAGATGCTTTACATTTCTCTTACACAGATGTATGGAAAACCTATGTTCATCCTTTTGTCTAAATTGTACAAATCAGTTTTGCCTTATATTATGTGCAGAAGAGCTACCTGGGAAAACAATTGCTGGGTAAATCCTTCTCAGATCCAGTTAGTATATACTCTCGAGGAATATTCCATTCCATTCTTCTCCTTTTTTATTTTCAAAAGACAGCAAATGTTCTTAATTCAGGGTATATTTCACTTTTCATTTAGGAGCTCTAGTTGACATACATAATGTTTCTTCTTCCTCTTTCCCCATAAAAGCGATATGTGGTTGGTTGAGTTGAGGTAAAGGGATGGGCTCAAAGTCACACAGTGAACTTCTGTGACTGGGGATGGGCTGATACTTAGGTCTCCTTGCTCCTAGTCCAACACCTTAGCCATTACACATTTATTTTGTTCGTTTATTTATTGAATTTATGTTGCCGCCTATTCGCCCATGGCGACTCAAGGCGGCTTCCAGAATATAAAACAATAAAAACAATAAAAACTAACAAAAAGAATCAAATAAATTAATAAAATACAATATAACAAAATCACCCCCCAACTTCCACCCCCCACCCTGACAACAGCAGATCACATGATCCATTTAATAGGCTCCATCCCGCTTTGGGTTCCCCAGGCCCGCTGGCAGAATCAGGTCTTCAGGGCCTTCCGGAAGAGTATTAGAGTGGGAGCCATTCTAATCTCTGGGGGAATGATGTTCCAGAGAGAGGGAGCCACCACTGAGAAGGCCCTTCTTCTGCGTCCCACCAGGTGTATTTCCCTCGGGGATGGGACCCGCAACATTCCCTGCCTCCCCACTCTGATGGGTTGGGTAGATGTGACCGACAAGAGATGGTCCCTCAGATAACCTGGCCCCAAGCCATGAAGGGCTTTAAAGGTAACAACCAGCACCTTGAATTGCTCCCGGAAGCAAATCGGCAACCAATGCAGCTCCCGCAGGGGAGGTGATACATGTGCACACCAGGATCTGCACAAAACCATGCAGGCTGCTGCATTTATTGCACATTGTGGTTACTAAATGAAATCCACTCTCATTAGAAACTAGGGTGAGATTGTCCCCATAGAGCTTGTTTAAAATTTATTTCTGCAAATTCTTGGGAGTTCCCTAGGTATGCTAGGGTTTCCTTCTTTCTCAGCAAGTCTGAGTTACAGTTTTAGTGACATTACCAAGTCCACTTATCAGTGGGGCTGGTGTTATTTTTATTTTTAAGATGATGTATTGAAATAGCATCATCATTAACATGCTGGTGAGGGTAGTCCTCTACTTACAACAGTTCACTTAGTGACTGTTCAAGGTTACAACTGAAAAAGTGACTTATGAACCTTTTTCATACTTAGGATCGTTGCAGCAGCTCCATGGTCATGTGATTAGAATTCAGAAACTTGGCAACTGACTCATATTTATGATAGTTGCAGTGTCCCAGGGTCATGCAATCACCTTCTGCGACCTTCTGACAAGCAAAGTCAATGAGGAAACCAGATTCCCTTGACAATGTTGTTACTAACTTAATAACTGCAGTGACTCAATTAACAACTATGGCAACAAAGGCTGTAAAATGGGGCAAAACTCACTTAACAACTGTCTCACTTTTAGCAACAGAAATTTTGGGCTCAATTGTGGTCATTATTCAAGAATTGCCTGTAACCTCTTTCTGCAAACTGTAGAATTCCAAGTGATGCCTTCATTTTAGAATGGTTGATGGGAAATGTTTCCTGGAATTTGATGCTTCCCTAAAAGACATACAGTCCCTATACTTAACAATTTGAAAAGAGTCTCTGCTGATCTCTCTTCCCATCTGCATGACAGATGGAAGTAATAGCAAATGACAACTTGAATCTGTTTACAGAATCCAGGATGTCCTGGCAGTACAGGACTTTCTTTCAGTATACTTCAATTATATGTGTTTTCTCATCTGTTTCCATTTTGGTGCCAAGTTGGCTGCAGTAGTAAAACAGACATAATTTTAGAGACATGCCTTGGATGAGAAGAACCTGTGACAGAAAAATGCTGGATATCCTTCACCACAGGACGGTTCTTGTTCAGGGTCCTAGTCAATCATATCATCCAAATTTAACTTTACACAACTCTCATTCCTGTTTTTCTTTAACCATGACTCAGCATTCTACTGAACTTCATTGATACAGAACCAGAAGAATTATAGAATGAACTTAAAGAAGTCATTAAGGATTAATGTGAAAAGAGATTGACAAAAATGAAGAGACAAAAGAAAACAGGACGTCAGAACAAATTGGAAATTACTGAGAAGAAAAGCCAAAACCAAGAAAGACCAAAATCTCAGGAAGGAACTTAATGAGTTTCATAGAGCTGTTAGAAGAGACAAGAAACAGCATTACAACAATGCCTATAAAGATAATGAAGATGGAAACAGAAATAGAAAAACAAAGTCTTTCAAAAAATCCCTGAGTTCCAAAGAAGTTCCTTCCTCAAATTAGTATGCTAATAGATAGATAGTAACCAAAAGAGATCAAATTAATATGGAAGGAGTACTGTACAGTAGAGGTTAACATGTGACCCCAGGATATTGCTACCATTGTAAATACATTCTGTTTGCCAAGCACCTGAATCTGAATGATGGGCCAAGGCAAATGCTGCATTTTAATTTAATTTAAAATAATCAAAATGCAGGTCATGTAGTTATTGCCTTTGTATTTAACACACTATTTCACTTCAGCAACATCCTCAGTAGGACATTTGATAGATGCAGGCAAAGCTTTGACACAACATACATTGCCAAAATCTCTGTTTTGTTTTCCGATATAAGTGCAAATATTACAGGTGCATATAATCATTTGTCTTGATTTGACCCTTAAGAAATATTTGGATTTATGTTAGATGAATTGCCAGCTGCTGAACTGCATCCTACCATCATAAAATAATTCAGGGCCTCCAGAACTTCAAACTACGCATCCACCCTCATGTTCATTGACCAAAAACAAAAGGAAAGACTTAGTCATTTAATCTTGATATTAAGTTAAGCATCCTATGACAAAATCATCTGATGTACACCAGTCCTGTTGTCAAGACAGTGCCTTCTAGTTGATGGGACATGGGCAACAATACATTGCCTTCCACAATAGTCCCTAAATAAAAGATCCTAACATAGAATAGTGATTGTTTGGAGTAAAATAGCTTTGTTTACATTCATGGCATACAACCAAGTTGTGCCAAAACTGAGCTTGTGCGGTGCAACAAGAGTTTGCTACTGCTAACTTCAGGATGCAAAAATACAAGCTTGGTAGCTTAGAAGAAGCATACAGATAAATAGAGTTCAGTGAGAATGGGGCAGCTGAGACGTGTATCTGGTAAAACAAGAAATAAAGTCAAAAAGTAAGAGCAAACTGAATAAACATTGAATAAAATGAAAGTAACCAGTATGAAAGAAGGTGAGGTGGTTTGGTCATACTGAAAAAAATGAGGATCAAATTGCAAAATGAATATGTGGAAGAAGAGAGTGGGCTGAGAAGGGAAGACGGAAAAAAGTAAGTTTGAGGAAAAGTGTGTGAACATAGTAGAAGCATGGATTGTTTGCAAGTATAGAAAAGTATAGAGAGGACAGAATGGCTGGGAAGAGAGTACTGTAGTCTGAGAAGAAAGAGTAGATGGAAAAAAGTTTGAGGAATAATTATGTAGACATGGCAGAAGTAAAGACTGTTTCCAAGGATAAATACGTTTTGAGAAGACAGATTGGTTATCGAATGCCTTCCAAACATTTTGAAGAAAACAACTGTATATATATTTATAATATAGTTACTACTTTCTTACAATAAATGCTAATACACAACTGCAAAACCACTTTGGCAGGGTGTGTACATGTGCAAATATGTGGTTGTTGACACAACATTTTACCTGAAATTGATTCAGCATCTGATGCATCAAGTATATCTATGTCTTCTTTTTTTCCTGCATATTCATACACAACCACAGCATGTTGAGATAGTCGTGACTCAGCAATAATATATTTGTATTTCCCAGTTATGGTTGCTAAGAGTTGAAAATGACTGGACAGCACATAATAATCAATTTAAAGCAACAAAATTTCATATATTTTAAATAGCTAGGTACCTTTTAAATGATTTTTACAAATATTCTATGTATTTTGACAGTGGCATGGTAGATGCCTCCTGTTTTATCTAGACCAGATCATAATATCTCAAAAATAATTCTTCTTTGTTTCCCAGGGCTTTTAAATGTGGTGGTATTCTAACTGGAGTATCGGGGTTTATTGGAAGTGAAGGATTTCCAGGGGTCTACCCTCCAAACAGCAAATGTACCTGGAAAATCACAGTAAGAAAGTTTGATATGACAACTCCTCCCCTACAAAGAAAAATATGCAGGCTTACTGTTGATTTTAGTTATGTGATGGGTGTCTATAATATGATACCTTAATATCTTATGCAGCAACCAAAAGCAGAACATTTGATATTTCTTCACAAATGTTAATATAAATTCAATCACTTGTAGATGGAATGTAGTAGTGTTCTTTTAAGTATGATGAAAGCTTAGCTGCTCATTTCAATAGACTTTGAACTCTTGCTCTAAACCAAAACCTGTTTGAAATATTTATGACTTAAAGTGATGGCCATGTTTACGCAAAATGTTTAAAAATGCCAAGGTTTCCACAATGTGCTGAAAGCTAACTATCCACATTCAACTAGTTTAATGCTTATGTGAACCCAGACCATAAGTTCCTTTTTTGCCATATTTGAAACTGAGAGCAATAAATGCCTTAGAAGGAAAAGCTTTTGTGTGTTATTGGAAAGGTAATAGACTGAAGACTACATTTCTGGATATTATATGGAGGAAGGATATTATATGTCTTCTTTGCTAAGAATGCACATGAAAAAAGATGTATACATGTTCCCCTTAACATTTTTTAAAAAGTACAGTATGCAACGTGCAAGATAAAGATGAGATTGGAAGCACAATAATATGGTAGAACAAAACTGAATGTGTACATACCGTGTTTGTTCTGTTATACTTTAGTGAAGGTTGATAAAATTTAACAGCTGTTGTCAAATATTTACTACTAGATACTACACTTTTAAAAATGCTTGTTTGAATTAAGCTTTATAGTCAGCTCTATGGAATAAAGGAAATTAGGTATGTTTAGCCCAACAAAGAGAGACTTAGTGGTGACATGATAGCCATCTTCCAATATTTGATAGGCTGTCATAGGGAAAAAGGTGTTGATTTACTCTTCATAGCACCTAATGGAGGACAAGAAGCAGTGGGTGGAAGCTCATTAGAGGAGGATCCAATCTTGAATTAAGGAAGAATTTCCTGTTGGTGAGAACAATTAATCACAGCTTGCCTCCCAAAATTGTGGGTGCTCCGTCACTGGAGATTTTCAAGAAAAGATTGGACAACAGTTAGTCAGGGTATTGGACTAGAAGACCTTCAAAGTTCCTTCCAGCCCTGTGATTCTATGAATGTCTACTTTCGTGTAAGAAAATAATCTTCCACTGTAAGATTTTAAGAAATAATAAACTCTTCTGTAGTTTAACTTCGCTTTATGGCACATCTATTGCCATAAAACCAAAATTTGTGGAACATATCTTAGGACATTTATTTTTTTATATCTCACCTTTATTATTTTTACAAGTAACATATCCAATATACTTTCCCTGTTCTATTTCCACACAACAACAATTTCCCCCTCGTCATTTGGGCTGAGAAAAAGGGACTGGCCCAAGATCACCCAGCTGGCTTTCATGGGACTAGAATTCACAGCCTTCTGGTTTCTAGCCTGGTGCCTTAACCACTAGACCAAATTGGCTCTTGGTTAATTGAAAGATTGGGTTTTATCTTAGAGAGAAAAGCATTTCATCAGGCCATAATAAAAAGAAAAGATGGAGACCCAGAAACATGATTGAAGAAACATGCCTTTCCTAGATATCAAACAAGATAATTCCTTTGTTTTGAGGCACTAAGCAGTCCCTGGTATCCCAAAAAGTCCTGTTGAATCACATTGTGTTATTTTGTGCCTTATTTGATGATACCACAACACTTATTGGAGCCATAAGTACTCTAAAGTTACTATAAACTGGATTTCTGCAAAGCCACTGCATAAGGCTTAATTTGGCTGAATTGCTCACACTGATTATGGTCACTAATAATGGCAGCATGATTTACACTCAAAGATCCCGCATGGCAGATTCTAGCAGGCTGAAGTAGTTCTGTTACTCTCTCATTACAAAAAAATGGAGACCAGAGTGCCTTGTCAAATTGTCATTCAATACATCTGTTGCACATATAAACAAGCTGTCTACCAGGCACATTACATGGTGAATTGGGACGTGGGTCTTACCAGATAGCATCTTGATAGAGGAGCAAGAAGGATTCAGAGAAGGACAATCAATCAGTGCCTGGTTCTCCACCATTTAATGGAGAGGTGCATTTCTTAGTCTTGGTGCAAATAGCGTATTGCTACTATCAGTTTAAGACAGCTTTCATTTCCATTCCCAGAAACAGGCTCTGGTAGACATTGGCTGTTTGCTCCATTGCCTGGAATATCCTCTCTTACTCATGAAACTGTATATAATTTGGTGCAAGTCTGCCATAGCATTTGGTAGCTTTTTTTTCTTATCTCTAATAGCTATTCCAAAGGATGCTTCTACCCTGGTATATCTACCCTGTTCAGTATGTTTCCAGTCTTTGCTCAAAGTATGACATTACATTATTTTTATTGCATTGTTGTTCTATATTTCCCCCCTTAAAGTTACCCTATGGTAGGATCTCTGGCCAATAAATAAATAAACTGATGTAACTTCATAATTGCAGAAGCAGGAATTGAATAGTAGGAATTTAATACTAAATAGGGTTAAGATTTCTCTGATTGATGTAACAGTGAAGTTGAATGTTATTCTGAGTAACAAGATAGTACATTACAGCCAAATGCTCTTTCTTTTATTTCTCTTGTATATTTTTTTCTAACTATAGAAGCCGGTCATTCAGCACATTGTATTATAGGCTTGACACAATCCACAAGTATAGTACTCCCTGAACTGTTTTTCTTACTGTCTCTTATATAGCAATTTGTAGAGTGCAAAATACAAGGCATTACATACCAATGGTTTTAAAATATTCTCTTTCTTCTCAGTCCTCAGTGACTTAGGAAAAATGGAAAAATACTCAATCTAGTCAGAGAGTCTTTAAGAATATAATGTAAAAATAATATTCAAGTCTTCAAATAGACAATGTTAGTATAAGTTGCAGAATCTATTACAATTACAACATACAAATATGTTTGAATTACAATTACTATTATAAAATACAAATATGTTTTGAAAAGTCTTCCCAAGTAATTGAGTTTAATTTTTAACCAGAAAAATCCTAAAATGTATTAAGTATTGTCTAATAATAATAATAATAATAATAATAATAATAATAATACAATGTGTTGAAGAGAAGTTGAAAATAATGGAACTTTGTTCTACAGGTATTTGTTTTTAACTTTTTAAAATACATTTGTGAAAGTAATTCCATTAAGAAGAATGAGTGGCATAAGGATTCATTACTATAAAAGAAAAAACACACACACAAAGAACGTTATTATCCAGACTGGCATTTATATGCTCATATGCAGATATCAAAGGTGGAGCAGAAGAGTTGAAAGAAGTTCAGAATTATTAATATCAAGGACACAGAATATGAAATATTAATGTAATCTATAAACTGAGACATTATCCTCTTTATGTGAATAATGCAGAATCAGATTCTGAGTAGCTGACAAATATCTAAAAAATAAGTTTAGTTTCTGATGATTTAACTTGCTAAGCCAAATAGAAATATTTCCTTTCCTTCTGAGATAGCAGTATCGGTAAATATGTCAAAAAATATTAGCACAAAAATTAATAGAACCTTACCCATGCTCACAAAAATAAATTTTATATAATATATGGTGAATAATTGTATTTTGGGAAGCCAGCCTGTACTATCCATGAAAATTGTCCATTGAAAAAATGAGTCTACTGTAAAATACAGTGGTACCTTGATACTCAACTGCTCCAAAACTCATCAGATTTTGTACTTGACATGTTTTGTATGAAACTGTTGTTCCTGTAGTCATCATTTGTTTGGTACTTGACACACTGCAGAAGGCAGTGGGGGACAACCATAGAAGGCAGACAGGAAGGCAGCCATGCTGAGGAGGTTGCACTGACTTAGGAAAACAGAGAGATAGGAAGTGCTGCCCGGATGAAATGGGTTACCTGGTAAGTTGCATGGGTTGTTTGGTACTCATCCTTTTTAGTACTGGTCGCATCTCCCGGAACTGCAGGAGTACCGAGGTACTACTGTACTAGAAAAAACATGTGGGATTTTGTTTTTATATATGACAATTGCAGTAAAAGTGAAAAGGTTTGACACTATCCACAGTGGAGAAATTGTAAGATGATGGAGCTTGCAGAGGTGGCTAAATTAACTTTCGTCCTAGATCAGAGAAAGGACAGTGGCTATACTTATGGCTGTCTGGAAGTTATAAACTTCTTGCATGAAACGGACAAAAATACACTTATGACTTGTGGTTTTGATGATTAGAAAAAAATTGGTAATAGAAAAAAAGTGAGCTTTTTTATAATAGAATAAGAGATACAGTAATTTTTAATTTTATTTGCTGCAGAGGAAATCAGAAGCCTTTTTTGTTTCTTTTTATGCTTTCTCATGCATTTTTCTTTGTTTTTTCTATCTTGTATTATAATCCTATTTTCTCTTTTTCCTCAGTTGGAAAGATTGAGGAGCATGCTTTTTGTTCTGGTTCCTTCACATTTCTGCCCAGCGTCTCCTAAAATCTAAGGATTCTTTCAAGGTCCCTTCTGGCAATATCATCCATCCTAGATGGATCAAAAGAAAAAGAGTAATTGCTGGTCGGTTTGAATAGACTTGGTAACCTCTCCATCATATCCTAGATATAAGCCCAGTGTAGGCAATATGTTTCCTGCAGCATCATGTCATGTCTATTCCTTTTAAGGGGGAAACACCCATCGCTTCAAAACTCCTCTTCTTTCTCAGAAAGGCTCTTTGATTTCTTTCAGGCCAGGTGGGCCAACTATTTCCTACACTGTTCTGTGTCATTGTAGAGGACAAAAGAAGTAGAAACTGGCTGACATACTCTTTATGTTCCGGGCAATGATAGTATTCAGAAGCAGCCCAGGCAAATGCCATATGCTGGATATAAGAAGGAGGGGAAATATAGCACAGATTTCCAAGATTCTGTCTTACAGCCAATCTCAATAAAGTAAGATTCTGATTTTCCCATGCAGTAGATTTCATGATTGGGTCTATCTAGTGGAGCTGATACGCATGATTTTGTAAGGTTGATTGCCTTAGAAGAAGAATCTGACACTGTTCCAAGTTCCATTGGCATCAAGCCTCTAATGTTTATGCTTCCTTGGGACACATTTTTGCATGCAGTTCGCGTTTGCCAAAGATTTGGTTTTGCTTAGCTTTGCTTTTAATTTTCTCTGGTGTTATCTTCACTTCTCTGCCTTCCTTGAAACATTTAGCTTTCTGTCCAGGAACCTATTGTTTTTCTTGAAGCATTTCAGTGTAGCAATTTGTTCAATTTAAATTATATTTTATTCTTAAATTTATTTATTTATTTGTTTCTTTGTCAAACATGTACAAGATAGCAGGTATATGTATAAACATAAACATAAAGGAAGGAAGTACAGATAAATGGGGACAGTAAGACAGAGACAATAGGCACGCTGGTGCGCTTATGCACACTCCCTTTACAGACCTCTTAGGAATGGGGTGAGGTCCACGGTAGACAGTTTGAGGTTGAAGATGTGAGGGTTTGAGGTTATAACAATGGAGTCGGGTATAGCATTTCAGGCGTTGACCACTCTGTTGCTGAAGTCGTATTTTCTGCAGTTGAGTTTGAAGCGGTTTACCTTGAGTTTGTATCGACTGTTTGCCCGTGTATTATTGTGGCTGAAGCTGAAGAAGTTGTTGACAGGTAAGACGTTGTAGCAGACAATTTTGTGTACTATGCTTAGATCGGACTGCAGGTGGTGCAGTTCCAGATTGTCCAAGCCCAGAATTCCAAGCCTGGTGGTATAAAGGGATTCTATTGTGAGTAGAGGAGAAGAGTACTCTTCTCGTGAAACACCTCCGGACCCGCTCAATTGTGTTAATGTCTGATATACAGTGTGGATTCCAGGTGGATGAGCTGTATTCAAGAATTGGTCTGGCAAAGGTTTTGTATGCCCTAGTTAGCAATGCAATGTTACCGGAGAAAAAGCTTCACAAGATTAGGTTAACAACTCTTAATGCCTTTTGGGAAATGCTTTTACAGTGAGCTCTGGAGCTTAGATCGTTTAAAATCAATACTCTTAGGTCCTTGACAGAGTTCTGATCTTTTTGGCAATGTGCAGGATAGAGCTTTTATTAGTTGAGATTTGGAGTTGCCAAATGCGCAACCACATAGTCAAGGTCGCTTTGTAGGGCAGCAGCATTGTCAGTGATGTTAAATAATTTTACGTCATCCGCAAGGACATGGCTGCTTTTAATATGATCGCATAGGTCATTGATATATATTTTTATCTCAAGTGTCTATGATTTGTGATTAACAAATGGTAATGCTTGGAATATGGGTTATGTATATCATCTTGCATTAACTGTTCATTGTTTTAATTCCAAAACCTACTCTCTTCCCTTAATCCTATTTTGTTTCCTTATATTGCCCAGGTCTTTCATTTTACTTGAAGTATGCAAGGCAAGTTGAAAATAAAATTCTTGATATGGCTAAGCAACTTTTCTGGCATTCTTCTCAGCCCTTGCTCTCTTTCTTTCTCCCTTCCTCCTTCTTAACACATAGTACTAAATTTGTCTGAAAAATTACTCTGGAAGATTTCATAAGGATTCTATAATAGTACTGGTGTGGGTGTTCGTGCATGCACGCATGTGCTTGCATGCTGAGATCCCTAGCATATTATCCACCAGCACCAGTGTACCTTCCATGATAGACTACAGGCTTATCTCTCTTCTTTAAAATTTTAAAAGGAATCATTTAAAATTAAAAATAGATATTGTCATGCTGAATGGTATCAACCTCTGGCATCATCACTTTAAAGAATGCATCTGATTTTAATGTTTGTGCTTTGTAAGGTTTCTTATAAAGTAGAAAAGTAGCTTAGTGCTTGCTTTGTTCCAAATGCCAATAGACAAGAACATACCAAGACAAGAAGATGAAGGATAGTGGGAACCGTGCGTGTGCATGCACACGCATGTAAAGTTAGTGTTTTGGCAAATTGATGTTTTTTAACTACAGCTAGTCCCCAATTTAAGACCATTGCTTAGCAACTGTTTCTAGTTATGACAGACAAATCTTGTCCTTGTTATGACCTAGTCCCAAAGTTTCAACAACTGGGCTGCTTTTCTGTTGCCACATGATTGCCTTTCAGGCACTCGGCAACTGCACTTTCAGCCATTTGATGGTTGACAGAGTTATGTGGCCATGGCCACATAACTCTGTTTTACAAAGTTTTTGCTGAAAACCATCATTTGCTTCCAGCTTTTGGCAAAAAAGATCCTACAGCAAACAATTGTCATTCGCTTAATGATCACTGCAAAAGAAGATCATAAAATTGGTTTGGTCATGTAAGTGGCCTGTGTTATGATGCCACGACTTATGACCAGAATGGGAAGGTTCCATTACAGTTGTAAGTTGAGGATTATCTATAATTGTGAGCAGATATGTTCCCCCCCCCAGCATCCTTTTTGAAGGAGTGTACACAATTTGCGCTCCACATTCTTCATTGCTGATTAACTCTACAAGATTGGGGGTGTCTAATACAGGAGTACTGTATGAATCCTGATGGTAAAAATATTTGGTTGCAATGCTAATTTCCTCAGGGTCATATCTCAGTGGATATGGGACTGTGTTTCCCAACGACATACCAAAAGTAAACAAAGATATATAAGAACTACTTCCAATTTTTATTTGAACAGTAATTGAACTGATGACTTTTGAATGTAAAGCCTGTATTTCATTATTGAATTATAGTCTCCTGCAATAGGGCAGTTCTTCTATTCATATGGTCAAGAATGTGAATGTTTCCCAGCACTTCAGGACCAATAACAGTGCGGTGGTATAGTTTTCATGTCCTTACAAGCATAGTTTTAATGGACAAAAGATTCTGTGATTGTGTAGTTTGATGACTCAGGGCACACATTACATTAACATGGCAAAAATATGGCAAAAGCATGAAGTGAAAGTTGGGACTAAAGTGGCATAATAATCTAAATAAATCAATAAAAGGCAATGTTCTTTACTACAGAAATACATGCTTCCTCTGGAAAGTATTTAAGATAACCCAAAGATAATTTTATTTCAAAATATCGCTGTTAAGTGGTAATATCACAATAAAACTTGAATGATGTTTTGTAAATTGGAAAGGGGAGGTAACAAAATTTCTATAGAAAACAAAGCTTTTTTCTGCTACAGGAGGAGGCTTGAGAAAATGGTATCTATTTTATAACAAGATGCAATATAAAAATAGCTTTTCCATCTTAAGAGCGGTTAATTAAAAAAAAGGTTATTCAGCTCTGGTATCTTTTTTTTCTACAGGTTCCTGAAGGGAAAGTTGTTGTTCTTTCTTTTAGATTCATAGATCTGGAAAGTGATAATTTATGTCGATATGACTTTGTGGATGTATATAATGGCCATGTCAACGGGCAGCGTCTTGGCCGCTTCTGTGGCACTTTCAGGCCTGGTGCTCTTGTAGCCAATAGCAATAAGATGTTGGTGCAAATGATTTCAGATGCCAATACAGCTGGAAATGGCTTTGTTGCAAAGTATTCTGCAGCAGAGCCACATGAAAGAGGTATTTTTCAAGTTTTTAAAGCTGAAATCTTCTGATCTGTGCTGTATTTTCATGGCAGAAGTATTAAGGACAAGAGCGTGTAGAATTTGATTTGCTTACCAGCCATCCCAAAAATATATCTAAAACAATTTATTCTTTACAAAGAAAATGTTAAAATTAAAAAATCATGTTAGGAAGTGAAAATGTGGCATCTTCAGAATGACAGAATATAATTTCTCAAAATTGGCTAGATATCTAAAATCCAGTCCTTTGTATTTGGAATTATAGTCTTCCTTCATAGGAGGAAAAGAAATAGCATGTTTGGTCATGTACTTTTGTCACTTAGAAATTATACATGGAAGCTCATGCTTTTTAGACTAAAAATACTAATTTTAATTGTTGAGCTCCTTGCTAAAGGGAAACTATATTTTTATATTTAAACTTCCTGAGTACAGGAAAATGAATAACTTCGAATGAGTTTTATAGAGCCCTGACTCCATCAGACATTATCCACCCTTCAGCCCAAAAGTCCAATATATAGTTCAGCAGTATAATAAATGTGGTCTCTGGTGACAGAAGATGGGGCATAGCTACAGTTTTTTCTCCCTTTAAAATATATTTCAGTTAAAGAAAAATGTTAAAAAATTAATAGATTAAAAGACCATATTCTTGATATAAAGATTCAATAAGGAATTGATGCTAGAAGCTTTGCTGACACTTAATGGCTTTTCTGCAATTCCCGTTGTAGAATAATGTAATTGACGTATATTATTTACTGATGTAATATGCTTAGATGTAAATTGCCAGGGATTTCATCTGAAAGTTGAGCAAATCTGCTATGTGAAAATATTTTATGTGTTTTGTATTTTTAGGAGACCAATACTGTGGTGGACGACTAGATAAACCAGCTGGATCTTTTAAAACCCCTAACTGGCCTGATCGTGATTACCCAGCAGGGGTGACCTGTTCCTGGCACATTGTGGCTCCAAAGAACCAGGTGAGCTGTATTTTTTTTTTTAAAAAAAAATCTACTTTGATCTAGTGTTAAGGCAACAGGCTAGAAAGGAGGCTGTGAGTTGCAGTCTCACTTTAGGCATGAAAACCAACTGGATAGGTTTGGACCTGTCACTCAGTCCAACTCACTTCTCAGGATTGTTATTCTGGGGAAAATATGAAGAAGAAGGAAAATGGAATATGTTTACTGCCTTGTGTTATTTATAAAAATAATAAAAACAGAATTTTAAAAAATCTTTAAAAAATACATGTCTTTAGTCTTTGTCTATTTCTTTCCTATTTATAATATATAAGTAAGAGCCCACGAGGGCTGTGCAAAGCCGCTCGAGCTCCATTTTCACTGGCAGAGGGTTGCAGGAGGCCGTGGCAGCCGAAAACGGAGCCTGGTAGCCCGTTTTCGCTGGCACTCAGACACCACCAACACGAGTGACGTTGAGCTGGCCACGCCCACCCTGGCTCCCTGAGGTCAAACACAACCCTGATGCGGCCTTCAGTGAAATCAAGTTTGACACCCCTAGTTTAGAGCATCGATAGCTTCTCTTAAGTAGTTCCTATCCCAGTACAATTAACAATAAAGGCTTCTAAAAAGCAGTAGGAATAACCTTGTGGAACAGGAGGAAGAGTTGCAACCAAGACAATGGTTTGATAAAAGAAATTTGAGTTTGAAGCAGAAATGTAACTTCAGTAGGAAGCTCGGATTTGACTCTCCCTAGAGGGAGGCAGGAAGCATATTCAGACTTGCAAGATTCAGTTACTATAATCTTATAATAAAAGTAATATGAATATTCATAACTGGTTCCCTAGATTGGTCTGTCTTGAAGGGTTGACCCAGCTTCTGGTATAGTCAGTAAGTTACTATTAATTTATCCAATTACAAAATGTGGCCTCTTGCATTCACAAAACTTAATTGTTATAATGAGTTAGTAAATCTTTTATTCGATTATAAGGTCATTGTACCTGTTACAGTATATGATGTTCTACAATGAGGATGTAATAAAATATTGATGTCAATAACTTTGACATCACATGACTAGATCTTCACATAATGTGTCCAAAGTTGGATAATTTGAGCCTGATCATTTGTTTCTCAAGCGAGAACTGTGGGTTGATTTGTTCAAGTGCGCTGATGATGTTACCTAGTATGGTAATGAAATGTTTGCAGGAAAAATAGTCAAGCTTAGAGAGCACTGATGCCTAAGATATCAATTTGCAGTTGTTTCACTTTATCTTTCATTATATTGAACTTTCCTGTGTTTATATATTTGTTAGATTCCACATTCCTACTGTATTTCTATCTTTGCAGCTTCAAATTTTTATCCTACATCAGCAACTAAAGACTTTAATCTAGCTACTTCATAAACGGCAACAGTACTCTGAAAGATCCTTAGCTCTTCCTCCATTTGAGTGCCATCTAAACTGAGGGGCCTATCATCTGGCACTATATCGTCAATCATTTTGTATTTTCTGCCCCAGCGGTTTTCTTGGTCAAAATGCAGGAGTGGCTTACCGCTGCCTTCTCCTGCACAATCTGAATTGATAACTTTACCATTGTCCCTAAATTGATCATCTGCCTCTGGCATCTTCCTGTGTCATTACTGCCCAATATAAGGTGCCTGCCTAAAAATAACTTAAGCAGTCTTTCATGCTTGAATGGAAATTTAGATAATGACTAAAGACAGATACAAAGCTAAGTAATAGCTTTGAGATAAAAGAATATTTTCCAACCTAGACACAAACTTATAAAAAAACTTCCATTTATTTATATAACTACATACCACGGATAACATATCTGATTTACTTCGATTCAGTTCATATTAAATATATGCCGGTGAAGGAGGGTGATTCCAGGACCTATTTAGTTTTATTCTGCACCAAATGTCTTAATTTTTTTCTACAGATTTTATGATTAAAACATAGGTAACACAATGTAGCATTAAAATCCTTGTGGCTTAAGAATGGCTTAAAATGACATAGGTCAGAATATGTTTTAGGTTTCAAGAGATTTTCATACTAATCATAAATTAATAAGTGTTTTAACAAGGCCACTCATTATCTTGCAGGTCATAGAATTAAAGTTTGAAAAATTTGATGTAGAACGAGATAATTATTGCAGGTATGACTATGTGGCAGTGTTTAATGGTGGCAAGATTAATGATGCCAGGAGAATTGGGAAATACTGCGGAGACAGCCCACCAGCGTAAGTAAGCTCATTGGCTAAACACCTTTTTGTAAATGCTACAAGAGGGATGGAACAAAGTGATGGATGGTTATATATATATTTTAA
This sequence comes from Oxyrhabdium leporinum, assembly GCA_032468155.1. Taxonomy (NCBI): domain Eukaryota; kingdom Metazoa; phylum Chordata; class Lepidosauria; order Squamata; family Cyclocoridae; genus Oxyrhabdium; species Oxyrhabdium leporinum. Next base: position 116,032 of record JANHFL010002487.1, on the reverse strand, counting down.
ATGAAAACCTGTTAGAGCCTCAGAAGAGCTTATCTGTTTAATAGCTTTCCAAATTTAGGCATTAAAGCTGATTTTCTTTTCCTTAAAAGTTACTGTAGCTTCAAATTTGAACAATAAAGTATTGTTTCATTACAATACTGATGACTCACGTTAATTATAAATAATCCTGTGCTATTTTTCAATTGTCTAAAGTAAATGTTCAAGTTAAATAAGATTAAAAATAACCATGATGTATATAAATGTACAACAAGAAATGGTAAGAAAATGTGCTGCTACTATCATGCTATCTTGAGCACCTCCCCCAAAAAATCCTAATTATGGACCTCAGTGTTCAAAAAGATAGATACAAAAATTCTGCTACTGTGAGCCCATGTATACTTCTTTTATACATTAGATATTTTTATTGTTCATCCCATGGCACTGATGAAGAGCTTTCACATTGATATAATGTGATACCCTGTTCTTAGTGGCCCTTATAGATGTCACATTTCTTATCCAGGATCACCATTGCATGTGCTCAGAAATGCTTGAATCTATGATGCACATGTTATTAAGCTGATATACTTAACTTTGTGATTTTGCTGATCAACATATTAGCAAGTCACAGTCTACCAGTATAGAATAGTACTGAAATGTCCAAGATCACAGAATTCTAGATGTGGCTATGGCTATTAAAAATCAGTGAGTTTGTTCAACAACTAGCTAAGTCCAGATTCGTTCTTCTTTATTTCTCTTCCACGGCTCCCTTGATCACCTGTTGCTCCCATCAATCTTGATATTGTTTATAACATTTCATTCCAGTTGAGCTTGTCCTAAATATGTTGGCTGCATTGGAATAAGAAAAGGAAGGTGCCAGGTTTGAAAGCTAATACTGAATTTAGGTTCAATTACATGAGTCCAAGTGTGAATTTCATTCTTCACCTCTTCACTTACATTTTCTCTTGATCATCAGTCAATCAGAATAGAACAGGAAGGCATCTTGGAGGTCTTCTAGTCCAACCCCCTGCTGAAGCAGGAGATCCTATACCATATCAGAAAAGTGACTTTCCAGTCTCTTCTTAAAAGCGTCCAGTGACACTCCCAGAATCTCTGACTGCAAGCTGTTCCATTGGTTAGTTGTTCTCACTGTTAGGAAGTTTCTCCTTGATTCCAGATTGCGTCTCTCCTTGATTAGTTTACATCCATAGTTTCTTGTCCTGCCCTCTGGTGCTTTGAAAAATAAGTTGACCCCCTCCTCTTTGTGGCAGCCTCTCAAATACTGGAATTCTGCTATCATGTTCCCCCAGTCCTTCTTTTCTCTAGACTAGCCTAACCCAAATCCTGCAACCGTTCTTCATATGTTTTTGTCTCCAGGCCTTTAATCATCTTAGTTGCACTTCATCTTTTTAATAATGTGGTGACCAAAACTGGATGCAGTATTCCAGGTGTGGCCTTACTAAGGCTTTATAGTCACTATAAATATATTAACACAGAGACTTGATGCTCTACAGAACGTGATGTTGTACAGAAATACTAGTAGAGTATTTTTTAATTAACTATGAAAATTTGCATTTTTATACACTTCCACTTTTTGTATATGGATCCATAGGTACTTTTTAGCAGTTTGTTTTAGATCCACTTATTCTCTCTTCTTCCACTGTTAATGTTTTCCTAAGAGATAAAGTAAGATTTGTAGACAGATTTATTTAGGAATTGTGAAGCTTATTTTTTTTCTCAAAGTAAATCTGTATATTCCTTATGAAAATTCAGTTTCATTCATAGTATTATGTGTGCAGGATATTTATTTACTATTGTCTGCAGAGTTATTAACAATAAAACATTATTCTCTTTTAGGCCTATTATATCTGAAAAAAATGAGTTGTTTATTCAATTTTTGTCTGATTTAAGTTTGACTGCTGATGGATTTATTGGTCATTATATATTCAGACCCAAAAAATTACCAACAACCACATCACGAATCACCACCACAACTCTTTCTACTATCCCAGGTGAGCATGGGGCCCTCATTTAAATCAGATAAGAAAACAAATTCAAGCTATATTGTAATGTCATTTTTTCTTATTTGCTATAATTGTAATGTAACTAAGTGACCAAAAAAAATTGTTTATATTAAATAGATGTGACAGGAACGTATGGGTATTGCTTGTCTGAAATAAAATATGTGTCCTTACTTAGAAAAGTGGACATATATTTGCTAATTCATCAGCTCTTAATATTGTTAAGGACAGGAATTTTATTCTTTGTTCAAGAATAAACTTTTTTCTCCATAATGCCTTTGCCTTAATCCTCATCATAATGATGAAAAACGTCTGGATTCACAACAGACAAATGTGACTGTTTTTGCCAATTAGATGTTGTATATTCTTTTATAATTGAATCCAGTAGGTGCATCATCTGTGCTACCATGAATTCAGGCATCACTTTTCTACACAATTGTATAATTCATACAGAGCTAGTATAGAACATTGGTTTATTAAAACTTGGCTTGTCTAGATTGTTCAGAGTTTTGCTTTTGAAGGTGACTTTTTCTGTAACTGAACATAAAAACAAGACATAAAAAATGAAAGTCATTTTTAGAAGAGTTTTGAAACACTTAATTTTTCATTTTGGGTCTCTTTGGAAAGCCTTGAAACCTACAGTCAGCCTGTGCCAGCAAAAATGCAAAAGGAGTGGAACTCTTGAGAGCAATTACTGTTCAAGTAACTTTGGTAAGATCAGATTTCTTCTCCCCACCCCCAAAAAAGTGACTAGGGATGTATGTTTACAGGACAGGGTTGGAGCATTTATCTGTAAGCTACCATTAGTGCACAAGGAGATTCTTTCAGCTTATACAACTGTGCCTCTTGCACTGAACTCCATGACTTAGTTACTTAGTTAGACTGTGAATTTTTTGTTAGAAGAGTTTTCCAATCTAAACACAAATGACTGAACAGGAGACTGTTGCTGCATGAATGTTTTGATTTAGTGACAACATCAGCATGTTGTCTTCTTGGAAGGCTCTTTGATTTTGTTTTTTTTTTAAATTCAAAGTGATAAATTCATAGTGCATACTGCTTTGTTCTTAATTCCTTGCTATCTTCTGAATATGTTTCTTTAATATCATTATAATGAATGATATCAGATAAACTTCATATCCCCTCTTTTTTCAATATAAGTATCATTCCTTTATGTTACATCTTAACTGACAAATGCAATTTGTATGCCACATATTAAGCCATCACAAATGAGTTTACTTAGCCAATAATCATGGTTAAACAAGGATATTTAAGCTTCAGTTATTCTTTTTACTAAAGGTGTGCAATGCAATACCCTTTGGTTTCCATTGTTTATTCTGTAAATAACTATTCCAGTTTACTTATTTATTAATATGTTCCTTTACATATTACATTTTCTATTTATGCTTGTTCACTGTTGAATGGTGAAAAAAACTGATTCATTGTTTTGCAAGATTATTACAATCTATTCCTCCTAAATTGTCTTTTTAGTAATAACTGGATCTGTTATCACAACCAACATCAGAGGTGGAAGTTTATATGCAACTGTATCAATCATTAATGTATATAAAGAAGGAAATTTAGCAATTCAGCAAGCAGGGAAAAATCTGAGTGCCAAGATTATTGTTGTTTGTAAACAGTGTCCTGTTATCAGAAGAGGTAAGTAAATTCAAAGTAGAATTCTGAATTTTTCAAATGATATTTGTCCTTACTCTTTTCATGCTCATATTTTCCCAGAAACTATATTTAAGTTGCTCATTCACAGAACAAAACAAAAATAAGTTATTTAAATTACAATAAAAAGTGAAATGAGTAGGAACATCCAGAAATTTTCCTTATCTTAAAATCTTTTTAGTGTTTGTACGTATTGTATGTTAATATATAGGTGAGTTGAAACAGGATGATGGCTTAAGCCATGTTGGCCCTCATAAAAGAATCTGCAGCTCCGTAATCTAAAAGAGGCACACATTATTAAGAGCATAGGCATATTTGTTCAACAATTAAAATTTGAAATTGTATTGCTTATACTAGTAATTTTTAGACTGAACTTGTTCTGTTTTAAATAAAACTCATTAGATGTTAAAATCATTTTGTTAGCTCTCACAATGTTGAAAAGCTAAACATCGAATGAATACTAAAAAAAAAATCTTTGTACAAATGGGATAAGAATCCCTGCGTCAGTAACTACAAAATTGTACAGGGTTGGTTCTACTTGTGAAGCTGGCCTTGCACAGTTTTTCTTACTCAGCCTATAGCAAGGGTCCCAAACCTCCCAGACCATGGACTGATACTTATCCATGGCCTGTTAGGAACCAGACTGCACAGCTGGGTGTCAGATGCAGTCAAGCAAGTGAAGCCGAAACTATCCACTCCTGATCCATGTCTTCCACGAAACCAGTCCCTGGTGCCAAAAAGATTGGGGACCACTGCTCTATAGAACAGTTCACTCCACTAAGCAGGGTCTCTTTATCCTCTGGGTATCAGTTATAAAATGCGGGTTACTGAAGGGTTTATCAAAGAGAATGGGGCAATGAGAATTCATGCTTGCTCGTGGTTGAGTTTACCAACAAGATATGTCCAACAAGAATCCTATTTTTAGACATTCTCTAAGCACTACAGCCAACTAGAGTTATCTGATTGGTGGCATAAAACTACAGAAATGCTACATGAGTGTTATACAGATAGTCCTCGACTTATTGACATTCCTTTAGCAACTGATCAAAGTTATGACAGTGTTGAAAAAAGTGACTCACGATTGATCCTCGCACTTATGACTGTCACAGCATCTCCGCAGTCACATGATTCAGGCGCTTGGCAACTGGCTTGCATTTACGATGGTCACACTATCCTGAGGTCATTTGATTGCCATTTGCAACCTTTCCAGCTGGCTTCCAACAAACAAAGACTTTGAGATGTTGCAATTCACTTAACCATGTGATTTGCTTAACAGCTCTGATGATTTGCTTAACAAGTGTCAAAAAGTGTCATAGAATCAGGCATGACTCACTTAACAGCATGGCTTAAAAATGGAAATCCCAATCCCAATTGCGGTCACAACATTTTATCAAATGTTGTTAAATGAGAGATCATAACAGAAAGCAATTAAGCAATGACTACTGGGAAATAGAGCCAAATAAATTTTAACTGAAGAAATAGATAAGCAGTCATTTTTTATATGAACAGAACATATGAGCAATATTTTCATGTTTGCATTGATTCCATAGGTTGAGTAACTTGAGTTTTCTAAAGTTCTTGTTTGCATCTGAAGAATTCAGTCGCCATAAGCTATATTATCCTTAGGGCTGTAAAGCAGAATTTATCATTTCCTTCTCTTTCAATAGGTCTCAACTATGTCATCATGGGTCAGGTAGAAGAAGATGGCAGAGGTAAACTCCTGCCCAGCAGTTTTACTATGAGTTTCAAGACTAAGAACCAAAAAATCCTGAATGCCTTAAAAAATCAAAGGTGCTGATATAAGACTTTTTGAAACCAACCGTTATCTTTTTTAAAAAAAAAAAATCTTCATAGACAAAATTTGCACTTTCCAAATTGGTGTATTTTCTGGATTTTATAGCGATATAATCCTAACTAATTTGTTGATTTGTGTTGCAAGTAATCAAAGAAAAAAATGTATTTCAAACCTTTCAGCAACTTGAATGAATTCATTTCTACTATACTGAAACTGTTAATTACACTAGATTATTGATGTTACAAGTGCAAAATTTATACCGTATTTTTCAGAGTATAAGATGCACTTCCCCCCCTCCCAAAAGTGGGTAGAAATGTCTGTGTGTCTTATACAGCGAATGTTGCTGAAGCCCCGCCCACCCACTGGCCCCC
>JANHFL010002487.1:97351-110098 GCA_032468155.1 Oxyrhabdium leporinum | reverse complement strand
GCCCCCACCCTTCGGCCTCTGCCTCCCAGCAATTTGCCTCTTTGCAAGCAGCCTGGTCAGCTTTAGCACAAACAGCTGATTGTTGGTAGGATCTGCCTCCCGACAATCAGCTGTTTCAGGCTGCAGGGATTGCCATCGCCTATTGCTGCCTCCGGGCATCCCATTTTTGGCCTCAGCGCCCCCCATTTTCTGCCCATTCCGATCATCGCTGTCTGGAACAGGTTGAAAATGGGGCGTGCAGAGGCCGAAAACAGGATGTGAAAGCTGAAAATAGGGCACGCGGAGGTGTCAATAGGTGATGGCAATCCCTGCAACCTGAAACAGCTGATCGTTGGGAGGCCGATCCAACCGTCAATCAGCTGCTTGTTCTTAAATCAGGCTGTGCTGAAGCTGACCAGGCTGTTTGCTGTTTGCTGCAAGGAGGCAAATTGCTGGGAAGCAGAGGCAATTTTTTTCCTTTGTTTTCCTCCCCAAAACTAGGTGCGTCTTATACTTCAGAGCGTCTTATACTCTGAAAAGTACGGTAATTCATTTTAAAGTTAGGTTTTCAGTTTCATTATATTATCAATAATGAAAACATTTTTATTGACTAAAAAACTAACTATGCGCTTTTCAAGCTTATTGCTAATATTTCCTACAGTAGGATTTTGATTCAGAGCCTGCAATAAGGGGAAAAAATCATGTTTGGATCCACTGCATTTACAAGTGGGAAGAGTGAAAAGACTAAAAATCCTCAGACATTACCTAAAAGCCCACAGAAGGCAGAAGAACAATATTGTTTTTTATGAATAGAAATTTTCCAAACAGTGGAAAGGATACTTTATACACTGAATCCATATTTTGAACCAGATTTTCATCATATTACTTCAAATGTTAAATGTACAGATTTGATTTTTTTTAAAAACTACTCTGGCTTTGCATGGCTCAAAGTTATAGAATGGCTCTAAACTAAATGTAGAATTATCAGAAGATTCAAATATACTTTGGATCCTGAACTTCAGTAGAATCTCTAATAGGATCAGTGCAACTCCACAGTACACTTATTCTTACAGTTTCTAATACATAAGACTACGTCAGTTAAAAAGAGCCAGCTTGGCCAATGATAATTTCATTGAGATTTGGCAAGCAATTGGCCTATCCATTTTGGATGTTAGTTTTAACATGTTAAATTTATAGCTCAAAAAGATAACAGTAAATGTATAATTCTAATCTCATTATTTTGAATCTGAATATTTAAAATTCCAGGTTGCTTAAACATGAACCTGAAATTATGTTGAACAAAGCAAGATCTTAGTGTATCGTGTTTTGATATTTTTCTATTATTTTTAAATTCTATTATTGAATATCTTGCTCACATAATAGATGCAAATAAAATATACCAATGCCAAAAGCTTTGAATTAAGGCAGACTACAATCAGTCCCTGTGGAGTTGGCTACATAATCCAAAATTATCAAGTGAAGTTGGGCTATACTGGATTTGCCATATTGTGCAGTATTTTGACTGACTTCTTTCTATTTTGCTATTTGATTGATCTATTCCAGTATTGTACTTTTGAAGAACAATATCGATTAAAAAATGTCTTTATTAGGTTTTGTTTTATTTTATTGTTAAACAGATTTTCTGGGAATAGAAAACAGAAAATATTCAGATTATTAGGTCCTGAACAAATTATTTGTAAATTCTCTTTTAAAAGTAATACAAAGTAGCAAAATAAAAACATGTACGAGGATCAGTTCATTTACGTGAAGTTTAAATATATTTCTTGCCATTATTTTTCTGCTAATTGATGAAAGCACATTATTTATGGTTTTGACTAAATGGAAGAAAATGAAAGAAAAAATAGGGGGGGGAAATATCACAAAACGGCTTTTGTTTTTCTATAATTACACTGTTTCTAAGTTATATACCTTTTTATTATAATCATAACAATAAAAATGATTTTTCTGAGAATAAACTTGGATCAAGAGCAGTATTACTTTTTTTAGAAAAATGCCAATTTATTTCTATATTGTTCAACTGATAAGATAAATTATACAATACAAAATAGTGTATATCTTAAGTAAAAATCTTCAATTTCTAATCCAAAAATCCACCTTCTTCTTTTGGGAGATAGTAAGTTCAGGTTATTATACTAATGGAATATACAGACAATTCAAAAGAACCATCAATTTTATAACCATATCACTTTTGATAATTCTGTGGTGCAAAAATAGATTTGTTTATAGGTGTATGGTTGTGGGTATTGTATTTAAAAAGCCCCAGGAGAAATATTTTATTTAAATTTCATTCTCTTTATTTCCAATATTTTTAACAATTACTTAGATGACCAGCACCTGTTAGCCATAGTTTGCAGAATTTAATGGAAATAATCAATTAGTATATTTACAAAATAAATAAACATAATTAAACTGGGTATCAATATATACATTAAGACATTCAACATAAAATATATTTAAAAAATAAGTCTGAGACTAAAACAAATGATTTCAAAAAGTATTTTTTGCAAAATGGAGAAAGTAATCTGGTTAAATATGGTATGCTTTCAATGAAAACAGTGAAAATTTTACTTGACCCATAACACCATAAAATGTTTTACTATAAATATTTTAAGAGGATAAAATATTTCAAATATCTTAATATTACTTTTATAATGAAGATTAATTCTTATAGTAACTAATACAGTCAACAGAAGTACCATGCTTCCATCTAATTCTCTGAATTATCTAAAGGAGTTAGAACGCTGAAATTCAGTATTTCAAGTATCTCATCTTGGAAATAACGTGATATAAATAGGCGCTAGAGATATAAATAAAAATGGCACCTTCATATTATCTCTATGAAATTTTAGTCAGCCATCATTTTACCACTACCCCCTCAAAAAAAAAAAATGAAACCATAAAGTCAATTCCAAAATATTAAATTCTTTGGTATCATTCATCGGTCTTTGAGGACCAAAATGTCACAGGGATGGCAATATGGCCTTTCAATATTATTCAAACTCCAAAAGAATTCTTTTAAAATGATATTATATGAACCTAATTTGACAGTTTTCAGAAGTGTAGTTTTTAAAAATATGCTCATAACTGGTTCACGCTTATATTAACTTAGAAAGGTACAATTGTTTAAAACATGTCAAAAATAATTTGTAACTTCATTTTATACTTCAAAAGGAAAAAAATAAATATCTCCTCGAAAGTGCAAGAGCGTACACATAAATTAGTCAATGTCCATATGATAATGAGAATATCAAATTTGACTATAACAAAATATTTCCATTTAGTTGACTATACAGTTTACAAATTATGTACATCAAAACTTCACATTAATTCAAAATCACCAGTTACTCTTTCACCACAGAATCTGGCACAGTTTTTCCATTGCATTTTAAAAATATATTACTAAAATTACTGCTTTTGAACCAGATTCACTCCCCACCCAACACAATGCAAATGTAGGTGCCTGAGTGGAATCATTAGAAAAGTCTGAAAATTAGTTTCTTTGATAAAATATGGCATATTTTGCTGTCCGAAAACCAAGCAAGTCTCTCATTTCATTTCGGAATTTTGATAAATCTTGTCTGAGTTCATTCAGGTTTTCCACTGTTGCCTGATCAGTACTTTGCATTCTCTGTCTCATGGAAGTCAAGTAACGATGGACTAAACAACACATCACCTTTTGGTAATTTTCATCTCTCTTTTGCTTCAAATTTCTCCACTCCTTTAAATAAATAATGACAAATTAGATAAATCGATGTAGCAAATAATTTTTAAACTGAATATTAATCTAAATTCTTGAGATATTTAAAATATCACAAAGAAATCAAACTCCATGATAACTACAGGCTAACCATCCAAATAACACCTCTCCAAAATGTCACAAATTCCATGAATAAACTGCAAGGCGCAAATGATGCCCTATAAGATTTGTCAGCAGTTGCATCAAACAAATAACTAAGTTGCAACTTCTGATTTATCATTTAACTATTTCCCCTAGATTAATGACAACTTTTGACTAATTTGCTTGGTTTTTAATGTTTTTAATGTCTATAGCAAACATACTATAAAGTTTGTGTCTCACAAATCATTTTATCCCTATTTACTGTATTTATATTTGCAATTGCTTACTGAACTCAGGCAATATGGATAGAACATACATATTGTACAATAACGACCAAAATTACAGAAGCTACCATGCTAGAAACCCCTACTGGTTTGTCTATTTCACCTGCCAGCATGGCATTTGAAAAAGAATCTGCCCAAAATATGGGGTTTTCTACAGATATAATTTCTAAAAGTTTACCCAGCAGTCTCTGCCACCAGCCATAACAATCCAGTGTTGAAATCCCAGTTTAAAACTGCCCTGCTATGCCTGTGCATGTGCATTTTTATGCCACAACAACATATGGCCTTATTGTGAATAAGGCCATATTGAATTTGTAAGTTTGCTCTGCTTAAAAGAAATACTATGGATTGTTTGAGTTGATTCAGGAAACCTGACAATTATTTTAGGATTTCCTGGTACACATCCTACTCCAGAACACAGTTTGCTTTACCATGGTTGTTCAACAAATGTTTTGAATAAACCAAAATTGGTTTGGTTTTCATAACAAAACAAAGGCATACTGCCTTTATGACTACATCTACATCTACATCTTTACAATATCTCCTGAATACTTACATCCTTAATAATAAGCTGCCAAGATATAAATTGTAATATATAATCTTCGTTGTTCAGACATAACTGACACATATAAGAATCAGACAATTATGTATCAATGTATGCATCTACTTATCTATACTAATAAGTATAATCAAAAACTAAGTACATGGAAGTTACTTTACAATCTAGAGTAACAGCTGATTAGTAATCTAGCTAGAACTGATGTTTTTCAGTATTCGTTAAAAATATACTTGCCCTAAAAATGAAAATACCTGTTTTGAGATACAAGTTTAATGCAGTTTAGTATTACATTCATAGTGATGAGTGCAGACTCAACCACTGAAAGGCTGCCCAAATCCCATGTAGATAAACTAGATTAAATATTTCGGAGACTTTGATGTAATGCATAGAAGTATACTTTGTTTCCTAAGAGAAAACAGTATCCTTATCTGACACCATTATTTCACAAGCTACACTTCCTCCCAAAGGATATGTGTGTAATTCAAGAAGTTGCCTTCACTTGCAAAGCCCTATATGGTACCAGACTGGGTTAATTCCTTTCACCAGTTAATTCTGCCTATCCGCCCACTTTACAGGATAGGTAGGCTCCAGGTCTCCTCCTTAAAGTAATGACTTAGGAGACATGCTTTTTCTGTTGCAGTGTTTTGTTGCCTATTCTTAGGAAATATCTCTCTTCTCGTGTCCTTAAAATTTGGATGGTTCTGACCTGGTTAGTCTTTAGGAAAGGTTTGAAATGTGGATTTTTCCTAGCAAATGCACATGGAAAATCCCTAGGGCTAAGACATTATATGAACCATATATCCTGTGCGATGGAATGTGCAATTAATGAGCCTGGCTATGTTTTGTTGGATGTGTTTAAAGGTCTTGCTTTTTGTTGATGTACGATTCATATTTGCATGAACTTAAATGAGAGAGGTCATTTAATGTACATTGCCCCGAGTTATGATTAAGTGACAAGCTATATAAATCTTCCAAAGTAATGAAGGAACAACAAAAAACAAATGTACATGATTATATAAACAATTCCTTACCTTTAAACTGTTCTGCCGCTTAACTTTGCCTGATGACGTGTGAGAAGAAATCCATTTACTGAGACTGTTAAATATGTAGCAGATTGTTTTGGGAGCAGGAATAATATTGAAAGGTGGAGGTTGTGTGCATTTATCATCGAAATAGCTAAGCCAGAGCTTCGCACGAGCAAACTTCCATTCCTTATCTTCATGATTCTAAATTATTTAAAATATATAAAGATGTCAGAAATTTTGCTAAATTATGATTAAACACAGCTTTGTATCAAGATATTGTGTGCTACCTCTACGTCGTGTCGCTTTTAATGTGGGTCACACAAAAATAAAGGGTTCAATTACACAGTCATGATCTTGACTTTTTTTTTCTCTTCCTCCCACACAGACAAGATTTAGCTTATGAATTATTAATGAAGACAGATGAGTCCCATCAGTGTTTTCCAAGCATTATAATGTATTCACCAAAAACAGAAAATTCCACATCCAAATTGAGAAGACATTATTATTCAGGCTTCAAATTTTGTTATAAAGGCAATAAAACAATAAACCCTAAAAGTACTTACTGCTATCAGCTGAAAACTTTTATGAAGCATTGCCACTAAAAGTTTGGTAAGAACAATCACAACTACTACATTATATGTGCCAACAATAACAGCACCCACAAAAGACTGCAATTCTTCACCATAATTAAATCTGGTGACAAATATAGCTACATGTGCAAGGGAGAAAATATACCAAAACAGAGCAAAGCAGGTGCCAATAAACCTAAGGATAGAAAAAAAAAGCTTTGATTAGTTAACCCTTGAAAGCACATAAGGAAAGAATACATTTGTTGTATTGTTCACGATGTTTAAAATCCAAATTAAAATAAGAATGCTATTCTAATTCACTTGAAAGTTTAGGTCCAAAATTGTATAGGAGCACAGTGAGAGACAGGAAGCACATGATAAGTATATAGCAGGGTGAAACTTAGTGTGAAAATAGAAGTACTCTATAATATGTGTTTTGATTAATAATTCCGGATAAAAATAAACTTTATATATGTGGCTCTGAAATAACTTAATTGCAACTTCATGGTCTAATATGTGAATTGGATTTTAATGTGCATTGGTTTACATATATCATAGATAAAATTTATCTCACAATATATGTAAACATTTGTAAATATATAGTGAAAAATAAATGTCAAAATTAACACAAAATAAGATGGAACAGAATTATGGTAAACGCATATAAACTGGCATGGACACTCAGTATTTAAGAGACAGCTAATCATATTTGCTTCAAGGTTGACTGACTAATCTTTAAATGAAAGAGCTATGGTATTGCACATTAGAAGTGAAAGATGAGGTGGTAGAGGTTTGGTATTTTTCCAGTTGTGAGTATGAGAGAAAAGACAGCTGTTGCAATTTGTAAGTTACATTTTTCAACTCATTATTGAATGCATTTTGACATCAAATATAAAGTGTAGCATTATGATTGCTCTATAGGTTATATAATTAAGTAAAAGCATTTGCTTAAACAGGACTGTAGTAAATCAGTCAATTGCTGTACGTGCTCAATAAATGCCATTTACATATACTGTGGAACTAGAAATTTAAAGTAAGGGAATTAACAATTTTATTATCAAGATGACAACACAATTAGACAGCTTCTAGTAATTAGCATCCACCATAGAAGGTACAAGCAAAGCACCAACAATATGCACAGTTAGAGAGCACTGAAACTTACGAGTAGAATGTGTCATTGCTTTGCTGCTCACAAAAAATCCCAGCACAGTCCTTCTCTTCATGGACACTAAATCCTTTATCATAAAGTTGAGTCAACCCAATCGTGAATGAGAACAATACCAAAAGGAACATACCAAGAAATTTCCCAAAATCTTGCAACATCTGCCCCATTGAAATCTGTAAAATACATATTGTTTGAGATTACTTAAACTAATACCAGGTGATGGCAAATTAAAACAAAAACAAAAGGAGACAGGCAGAAAATTCCGTGAAATTACAAGAGCGTGTTTCTCTAAGAGCGAATGGAATGTTTAATTTCATTTTACTCTGATGAAAAAGTAGAAAGTATCCTAAGTGAATAATTAGTTTAAAATTGCAAATATTCATAATGTAATGTAATGCAATATACTATTCTATAAAATTTAATTAACTAAAGAAGTTTGAGACCAGATAACTGAAAGTTAACTATTTTTTAAAAGTATACATTTATATTATTGTTTACTTAAAAATAAATCTATATTTATTGAGCTGTCTTCCTGCTAAAAGGTATATACATCTTCATTTTGAGGCAATGTATCTAGAATAGGGATACAAGAATACTAGAGCTTGTAAAACTATGAACTATATAACTTTAACTCTCAATCCTCCTCCCTTCCCCCCTGCAATCCGGAAATAGGCATAAAACATTTCTATTGTTTCACAAATAATTTAGTATACATGTTTGAGGGAGTTCATAGCCTTTAACAAACTGTTAATAGCAATAGCAACAGCACTTAGACTTAAATACTGCTTCACAGTGCTTTACAGCTCTCTCTGAGTGGTTTACAGAGTCAGCATATTGCCCCCAACAATCTTGGTCCTCATTTTACTGACCTCGGAAGGATGGAAGGCCAAGTCAACCCTGAGCCAATGAGAATCGAACTACCAAACTGCTGGCAGCCACCATCAGCAGAATTAGCCTGCAGTACTGCATTCTAACCACTGCTAAACTCACTGATTTCACCTAGAAGTATATGCATGTTAGCATACAAATAAAATGTGCTTCCAACTTTCCCTTCTTTTTAAACCATTTTCACATAATTAACCATTTCAATTAGAATTATTTAATAGCAATTTATTTAATGAATATATTGCCAAACTATTTTTGTCACTAATATTTCCATGAAGTGATTTATAATGAATCTAAAAACATGCCCACTGTATTAATAGCTTTTCAAAATTTATTTAAGCAAAATTTATTATTTTGTCAACATCGATGAAGATGGATTTATTGCAATAATATGCCTCACATTTCATTTGATGGGATGCCTTTATAGGCATTTAAAGGTTAAGTCCTATTTCTATAAAATGGAGTATCAGCTACTTCTATATCTATATATAGTCATTTCAATTTCAGTATCTCATTGTTGTTTGTTTGTTTTGCCTGTTTGGGTATATTGGAATGCTGACTTTGCTTATAAGGACTAATGAACATGCATGTCACAGCTTTAGCACATAAAGAAATATGTTACATGTTGAATCTTTTCAAGGTGAATTAAAATCTGTACTCTTAATGGTTCTAAACATTATTAATAAGGAATTTGCAAGAAAAATTGTGAATAAAAATGAAAGAAATATGAAGAAATAAGTACAGGCAACAGAACAATATTTCATAGATATTATGCATTTATGCACAATTCATTTACACATTTGACTGTTCATCTATAAAGGAAAAACACTGCCCCTTGATACAATAAGAATATATAAATAAATAATCAATTACTTTGTAAATTAATAAATATTACCAGTTGACTCATGTGGAATTTAATTCTAATTTTGTTTCTACAATTTTGATTCAATGAAGCAACCAAACCTTACCCATACGGGCATAAACCTGCATAGCTAGTTCATCAAATGATAGGGAGGGCAAGTGTAAATACACTCAATGATTTCAGTAAGTTTAATTAAGCCAAAAAGGCCTATACTTGAAAAACTAGAGACCTACAGTAAATCTGGTGGCCGTATGCTACTATTGCATCAATATTGATAGTTATGTAACAAGATACCTGAAGTGGACCCAGGATGGAGCTTGTTGTATACATGAAGAACAGTCGGAGATAACTAAGAACGTTAGCAAAAGCAAAGAGTCCTTCAGCCACAAGTGTAGGATGGAAAGCATCCCAATCCTTCCTCTCAGCAAAATCATGGAACTGGAATTTTTAAACAAAATTTATCATTCCTTCAGATATAACTGATGGATTGTTCAGCAGTATCTCTCATGAAACATATTTCATTATTGAATAAGTTACTACACAACCAAGTGCTTACTGAAATACGTATGTTAAATAGAGTATGTGTGTACCCACTTACATACACAGATGATTGTAATCCAGTTTATTACTAGAAAATTTGGTGTGCTTTATATTTAAGAAATGAAAGGCAAACTACTGGCATGTACTAAGTATTTAGAAGGTTATTTCCAATTAATTTTGATAATACAATATACACATAATACCCATGACTTATGAAAACTATTATGATAATTCCAGATATATCTTTTAACAGTATTGTAATGTTCCTGTTATTTCACATTCTATTTTTGTAAATATACTTTATTCATATAGACTATAGTTATCACAAAAAGAATTTTAACAAGAAACATTGAAAGCTTTTTACATTAATGTAACTTTTTTAGTTTTTTTTAATGTCACTTTTAGTTTTGCGCTTTGTCCAAAGTTCACTGGAGATGAGCAGCCAAATAAACTAATAAATAATAAACACATAAATGCATAAATAAAATGCCTACTTTCTGTAGCAGCATTAAATATATACAGACTGAACTGAAAGACATACCAGACAATTTTAAGAATGAATGTCCTTAAGACTTCAGTTGTTGAAAAATACAAAAACTTAATACTCATGTTAACGTAAGAATGACTATTTACCTTATTATGGGCAACTACTTTGAGAGCAAAAGTTGCCAAATACAAAGAATTCATGACAAAACTAAGTTGATTTCGTGATTCTTCTAAAAAGTCTTCCAAGCCATCATACCAAAGTCTTTTAACATCTGACCATACCATTCCTTAGAACAGAAAAAGAAGAAGTGTTCAATCTCAGTATTGTCTAGGTATAATTTTAAATAACTGAAAGACCAGTCTAATAAAGAACCACTCATTCCAAGGAGTTTTTAGTGAAAAAGACAGATTACAGTATTACAAAATATGATAAAGCAATACCAAATCTGAATTACCTAATATTCAGTATATTCCAAATAACATACTGCAGCCAACTCACTCCAGCCAACTCGCCATAGGACAATTCAACGTCATATTAATCGTTTCATTCAGTTACTTTTATTATTGGTGACCATGTTTTCATCAAAAGTATTGTAACTCTTACATTTCTGGATTGACTTTATTGTATTATTATTGGACATTGTATGTTATATTAAAGTATATATATCACATAAGGTGGCCATCAAAAATGTACTCATTGACAAAGTCAGAATTTTAACAGTTTTATATTCTTTATACTTACCAATGAGCCACAGTATTAGAAGATAGTCTATTCTCTCTAATGCTGGTCCCATTGTGTTTTTCTTATCTTCATTGTAGACAAGTGAGTACAAATTAAGTAATAACAGAAATGTAAAATAAGAAGCTCCATGAATGATAAATTTCATAAAAGGAGTATGAATTATTCTGCCTATTTGAGATCTTGGTGCCAGTAAATAACAAAAAGATAGTAGAGGCCATAAGATGCCAACTGTCAAGACTGTCAAAATCTTCTTAAATGTATGCTTGCGTCGATAACCAGCCATTTGTCCAAACCAGACAGTATTGAGAAATTGCTGGCAATTAGATTGAGAAACAAACTGCAACAGAAAAATATTTTACATGAATAAGCAATTTCTAAAGAAGCTAATGATTTACATTCTTGGTTTAAAAGAATAACAAAAGTAGGCAGAAATAATTAGCTACATAGTAGCACTGGAGGGTAAATTCATTTTAAACATATAAATTCTATATAATTAAATATAATCAGTTAATTAAACTTCATTGTACGTTTAAAGCAGATACTCAATCTTTCTCATTTTATGTTTGCTAATACTAGAACAACTGTAAATAATGTTTGTGTGGTGTCCTCAGCCCCAACTGCTGATCTGGTGATGAAGGCTGCATTGTGCTCTACGTCTTTTGACCATATTTTTATATCACATCAGAACATTTGTATACAAAAAGCAAGATCTGCAATGTAACAGTGCAATGCTGTTTTTGTTGGACTCACTAGCTTGATACACAATAAAATATTTAAAATCTTAACTATTATAGCAACCATATCTCATAATATTCCATAATATATTACTTTGGACTGTGCTTTCTCAGAACTATATGTGTGAAACAGATTTCCCATTTTACAGAACAATGTTCTTTAAATACATACACATAGACAGGCAAAGTAGTAGACCCTTGCCAGGTTTATAAACTGGCAACATATGGCTTTTAATCCAACATAAGAAACAGCAGGATTGTAAAAATGGTTACTGACTTTCAGTAGGAATAATTGGAATAATAATAATAATAAATATGATTGGGAATGTGGAACAAAAAATTAAACTTCAAAAATGGTCACGTGAGAAACAGCAATGTGAAAGTGTTGCTTACATTAGTGCCAGCCATCTCCTGCACAAAACCTTGCACCATATTTTATAGAGGCAATTAACTTCAGCAACTGTAGTACCATTACATTATATAATATCAGCCAACAGAAATTGGATGAATTAAAATTCAAAACACTGTGCCACATCAGGTGTATGAGGTAAGAACCAGAGCAGCAAAACCAATGAGTCTACTGAGCTGTGAAAAGGAACTTGTACTAATACGACATTAATTCTCCCTTGCCATTCAGAATCTTGCCCTACAAATACATTGACTATTGTCTTATATAGAGAAAAGTATTGTGCTATGCTGCTAATTTATATCCTATGTTTATATCATAGATAGTCATTGAGTTCCAGCCATAATTAAGACCAGAAATTACATTGCTAAGCAAGGCAATTGTTGAGTGATGCCCAATTTAAAGGCTTTTTTGCCATGGTTGTTAAATGAATTATGTGGTTATTAAGCAAATTTGGCTTCCGCTATTGATTTTACTTGTTGAAAGCAGGCTGACAATGTCACAAATGATGATCACATAATCAGCGGTGAAATCTAGTTTTTTTCACCACCGGTTCTATGGGCGTGGCTTGGTGGGGGTCATGTGACTGAGTGGGCGTGGCCAAGTCAACTTCACTCACGGCAAGGTGGGACGGTGGCACCTTGCTGTGAGT
>JANHFL010002487.1:73391-85014 GCA_032468155.1 Oxyrhabdium leporinum | reverse complement strand
GTTTTAATTATTCGTTTCTTAGCTTGTCTCCCATATTCCTCTCTTGGATCTTTATTTCTATCTGCTTCCACATCTTGCTTCCATTTTTTCTATCTTTTTCCATTGTCTAGTTTGCAAGATATCTACTCTTGCCCCTCTCACTCTCCTGTAAGAATCTTTTTGCTTCCCCAGTTTCTTTTTTAATTTCCTGAGAGTACTCTCTCTTTGGCTTATATCATCCATCCCACTTATTAGGGTTATTATCTCCTTTTTTCCTCTTGTTTACACTTTATAAATATCAGTTTTGCGTAAATAGTCCCAGTATTTCAAGGTGCCTATCCAACAAAACACCTGTCCAGTTTAAGTCCAATTTTCTGTATTTTTGGCAAATTTTCTGGCTTTCTAATTCCTCCTTCAAATTTAGTATTTTTTTTCCAAAGTAACAAGTCGCTGCTAATTAAGTAGTTGTGGATCCTTTTGCAAATTCTTTTGGGGTTTCAAATAAGATAAAAATAAGATAAAAAGTTCTTCTCACCCAGTTCCAAACACTGTTCACCTACTTCACTCCAGCACTCTCTTAGTTCTTTTTCAGCTGTCCCAACTTCGTAGCCTCTTCTCTTCATCGTGGCATAGAGGGAAATAGCCCGAGGGTTCACTAGGAGATTGTGCCCCTCCTTAGCTTCGCTACCCCTCCAAGGCGGCTTTTGGCTCCTTACGGAGCCCACAAACCAGGAGAAGTCAGCCCACTCCTACAT
This sequence comes from Oxyrhabdium leporinum, assembly GCA_032468155.1. Classification (NCBI taxonomy): domain Eukaryota; kingdom Metazoa; phylum Chordata; class Lepidosauria; order Squamata; family Cyclocoridae; genus Oxyrhabdium; species Oxyrhabdium leporinum. The sequence continues at coordinate 84,280 of JANHFL010002487.1, read as the reverse complement.
AGTGGTTATTATGGTCCTTATATTATATATTGTAGACCCCCTTTTTTTTGTTCTTGGGCTACTGGGTCTTTTGGTTTACTTAAGATGTTTTGGAGGGCTTTACTTGGTTTGCATGCTGTGTGATGATGCTATGTGGTTGTTACAGAGCAACGTTTCTCAACCTTGGCAGTTTGAATATGTGTGGCCTTCAATTCCCTGTCCACACTTAATAGCGCTAATGATGTTACCTAGTCAGGTAATGAAACATCTACAAAGAACCAAAGACAAGAGGACCAAGGACTCCACAATTCAACCCTGAGCTACATATATTCTCTTTTATTGAAAACATTGTCTCCTTATTATATGGTTATTTTATAACCATAGCAAGAGAAGTTTGTTAGCAACAATTGAAATTTATCTCATCAATCAAAAGTTTTGACTTCACAGTATTTCCTAAAATAGCATTTTACAATCTTGGGAATCTTTGCACTGAGAAAAATCATATACAGGTTAAAAAAGCTGCTGAACATAGTAATGTTAATTACAATTATTGCATCATGTTAGCAGAGTTAGCTCACATACTGATGTAATACACATTTCAAGTGATAATTTTAAAAAAATCATTTTAAATAATCTATCTTTACTTTTCCACAGTTATATATATATATAAACTATCTGCTTTGCATTAGTTTGTAAACAATGAGGCATTCAATGCGTTTATCATGGCAGAAAAAGAAACGAAACTGTTTACTTTATTTTGTTTAATCCTCTTCCCATTAAACATGCAAACACTGTCATGACCATTTTTGGCTTCACTTCTACCAAGTCATCTGGTAAGGCATATATACAAGCACCAATTTTCCGAGCAATAGAAATAGCATACCTTGGGGGGAAAAGGGGGAAAAGATATTTGTTTAGCATTATTTGCACTGGAAGTATACCCAATGATGATTCCTTAGTAACTTTTGTCTTTGCTAATGGGACAACATTTTTTCTTCACTCTTTTCTCCAGTCATAATCTCTTGCAATCCTACATTCCATTCCAGATAGTTCCCCAACTCTCAGGACTAACTTTTCAAAAGAGCTATGAACAATATAGCTGTATTTTTTTTTAAAAAAGTATTTCTAACAAAAGTTGACTGCAATACATTCTTTCCACCAAACTACAAATAATTTACAATCATAAATATGCATTGTTTTAAACTATTTTTGCCTGTTTTCTTGTCAATAGTTGAAAAGACATTTCAAACATTGTGTAAAATATTATTAAATATAAATTTCCCAGAATGTTGCACAGTTTAAAAGGCAATAGAGAAATAAAAAACATGATATGCTGTAAAATATGTATTCCCATAGAAGTTTACTAAAAAGTCTAGAAAGGGTATCAATATTTTGCATTGAATTCCGGCTGGTCCTTTTTGTCTGACTTGGTTGTAAAAGAGATTTTAACTGTTTTAATAAGATTTAAAATGCTTTTTTATTATTTAGTTGCCTTTAGTGCTATTGGCAGATATATGGGATATAAACCATATAGTTAAATAATGTAGCGAAACCCAAACCAATTCAGAATAAAGTAGAAAAATGTGGGGGAATATACACTAATTCCTAACATTAAAAAAATATTCACAAAACAAATACTTGTTGTTTTAAAAACGATAGTAAGACGATACTAATGTCTCACAAGAAGGAATATCAAAGAATTCACTGAAATTGCTTTTGAAAATAGCCTGGAAGTTTGTAATACAAAATAACAGTAAAAAGTACCAGACTCTACAATCCACTATTCAGCTTATTTGAGAAAGAAGGCTGTGTAGATATTCGGCTGTCGTTTAGACAGCTTTCAAGGATAGCATCATGGAGACAATAGTAAGGGTTATATATTCCAGTAATAGCTATAGCTCACGTATTAGTTCAGGGGATTTGAAAAACTCCCTATCAGGCTACTATGATTCAGAAGTGTTCCCAATTACAGACATAGTATTTTAGAAAGAGTACGGCCAAATTCATAAAACATATTTCCAAAACTATCTGCCTAATAACCACTTTATGAATTCAGTTTTATTTAGATTGAGTGTATATTTAACCATCATGATATAAATTATTTCAGATCCCAGACATTGATTCAGGAAAGCAATTTTGTTTTTCAATTGAATTTCTGAAAAAGGGAAATTAGAGCTTGGTGTAATTAACATACTAACCATAAGTAATAAACCTAGGTTACCTCAATTTTTATATTTTAATTTTTTATATTTTAAATTTTATGTCATACAGTACACCTTAGTTTAATTGTGATGCTTCTGACACAAATAAACTCAATTAGCATGTGTTGTAGATTAAGGCTATACATGCTTCAAAATGATTTTTAAAAAGTGTTTCAGTCCTCTTGTGAGGACTGCTAAAGCATGCATATTTATATTTCAGGCTTCCACATATATCTACAAAAATATATTACTGTTTTAGTGGACTGAGATCAGTGTAGATCTCAGTCTACACGACTCATTACAGATAGATTAGAACCGTGATAGCGAACCTATAGCACGCGTGCCAGAGGTGGCATGCACAGCCCTCTCTCCGGGCACGTGAGCCATCACCCCAGCTCTGCTCCACCACACATGCACACACGTGCCTCTCGCCGGCCAGCTGGTCTTCGGGTCCCTGCCGCATATGCACAGGAGGCAGGGGCATATTTTTAACTGTTTTATTATTAATATATTTTGTTAACATGTTTTAACATATTTTAATATGTTGTAAGCAGCCTATATCCTTTTAGAGTGGGCAAGCATAATAAATTTAATTACTATCACTATTATAACATCAATAATCATAGCAATTGAAAGATTTAGAATGATTTATATATTCCTCCTATTTGAAACTTAACAAAGGCAGCTTTAGTTCATACTAAAACATTACTCTTTAAAATGCCATACTTCTATAAACTATGGCACTTTAAAGGATTGTTTGTTGTTTTCATTCCACAGGATAGTCTTCTGAAATATGCTGCAAGGACTTACTTAGCATTATTTAGCTTGTCTGCTGGTGTTAGATCTTCTCTCTTGACCATTTCTGGGCGGACTGCTTTTGGTGCAATGGCATCTATTAAATCTAATATTGGCAAACTAGTGCTTATACATTGGTCCTGAAACAAAATACAGTAAAGTATTGTTAGTTATCAATAATGAATTATTTTCAGTCATCATAGCTTGTCATCTTTAATTTAGTTTGTCATATCCTTTTATCCACAATATCTGTGGAGATGTAAAAGTAGTGGTTCTGCTACTCGGAATGCAATTTGGTTAAACCAAGTATATCCATGGTATAGGATCTCCTGCTGGAACGGGGGTGTTGGATTAGAAGACCTCCAAAATCCCTTCAAACCTTAGAATATGTTCTATGTTCTAAGTACTGTTATTACATATGCAAATAGGACAACCATGCAAAATATTAGTATTACATAAAAAAAGTCTGCTCCATTACTATTTTCTTCTACGTGCTTATAAATGTGTATAGTACTCTGCTTCTTTCTCGAATCTATGATTTTGAGATGGTCTCTGGATCCCATCTTGTTCCTGGGATTCTAAGATGTACTTCTTCTGTCTAAAATAGCAGGTGGTACTGTTATACTCAGCATCCTTTTAACAGCTCAAGAGGATGAGCGTTCTTATCCATGACATCAAGTTATCAGCAGGAGGTGCCCTAGAATGATTAATTAGCTCTGTGCTTTAAGAGTTTCACCATGCTTTTCTTACCCAGGAGATTAAAGCTATGGTTTCAAGATTGGCTCATCCTTTTTAAGTTTCACCGTGAACACTGTATTACCTGAAAGCAACATTTTACTATTCCCTTTCAGCTACTAAGTTGATGTTTCTTAATACACTGATTGGATATATAATTTTAGTTCTAATTGTAGATCATGTTGGCCTGTTGTAATTCTGCTGTCCCTATTTTTCTTAAGTGTATCTTGTACTCCGTTGTTGAAATAAAAACTGGCAAATTTTCAGAAACTGGATTTCTGAAAAACATTTTGGCTAACTGGTCTTAAAACTATTTTTACAATATTTCTGGTGTTGCTGTGATCAGTATGCACTTTAGAATACTGTACGGCTAAGGTGTAGAAAAATTTAATGTGTGGATGGAAGTGAAAATTAAACTGAAGTAACATTACTTCAGTTACAGGAGAAAAGAGAATATTGTTGAAAATATAGAAAACTCAAGGATCTGTAAAATATTTAGTTGGTAGATAAAGGTTTGGGGATATTTTTACAAAGTTGTTGATATAGATTAGTTTTTCTCAAAAAAATACAATGATCAAAATCTGTTTCTCTGAAAAACACTTTTGTGTACTTTTAATACTTTTATGATGCATAAATTGCCTCTATACTGTATTTGAGTATGATACAACAATTGTAACATAGGTACAAATTTTCACTCTTTAATACAAGGTTCTTCCTGTTTTTAATCATCATGTATAATCCTCATGCTTTCTGCAAATTATTTTTCATCTAGTTCTATAGAAAAATAGATATAATTATGTTCCATGACAAAGATAATAATATACATGCCCATATTGTTATCCAAAATCTAATGTTTTTACATTTTAAAAATATAATATTTTAAGCATTTTTATGAAGTGTTGAATTTCTGCTATAAATTCCTTCCCACACAGATTTTCTCTATATAATTAATATATTCCATTTATTTGATAGTCTGTTTATTACCTTGAAGCTAGATATTGAAGTCATCTTATTTGCCTTTGCAAGAGTTTGATTCACCCATTTAATGATAGTTTCATCATTTACTTTCTCCCCTTCTCCAAGGTCTGATAGTACATTCAAAGTATATCTGCAATAGACAGTATATGTAACTGGTAAGGAACACTAACGTTGCCCTGAATTTTCCAGTATTATTTTTAGATATTCAACAAAATCTACATGAGGTGTGACTGCATTGAGAGAAGAAAATAAAAAGAAATTATATATATAAAAACAGACCACACTGTATTGTACAGAAATTCATCACAAAAGATAGTACAGGAATTTAGATTGTATTTTTTAACGAAGAGAATGGGCCTATTTTGATAATTATAGTCAATATCATTAACTATATCACCCCAATTACTACCACTCTTTAAACACATTTCCTAACTAAAACATGGTTCTTGGAAATTAGTGGTGAGAAAAGAGGAGAGGAGAGGAGAAAATAAACATTATTGTCACTTTGAGTGTACACTAATCGGCATACATTAAAATGAAATCTCGTTGCATACAGTTCTCAAAGGGTCACCACCTCCAATATACACTACATAACCATGACAGAATGACAGAATGAATGAAAAATTATGCATGCACGCACATATATTATATAACACAGAGAAATAACACAGTCTAGTCCAGATGTATACATGTGCATGGTGAGAAAAACAATGGGGAAACAATGAAGAAACGTAACTGATAGCGGAGCTGAAGCCAGACAGGATGAGTGCTAGTTAGACTGGTGACAACATGATCACCAGAATTGTGCTGTCAAAAGACTGTACTAACAAAGTTAAAAGTACTTAGTTGTAGCCACCTGTTAGTTAAGATCTTTGGAGGCTGAATGAACTGACAGGAAGGATAGGCCACAACCAGACTTTGGTTTGCTACCTGGAGAGAAGAAGCTTCAAGGAAGAGCTGGAATGGGTTTGACAGACATACAGAGTCAGAATTATAGTAAGAAGTGTGGAAAGACTGGAATAAAATGTCGTGTTCGGAACAAAGTGGAAGGATTGCAGGAGCAATGGTGTTGAGAGCTGAAAAGGTAAACAATGATTGAATGCATACTTAGTAAGAGGCAGGGAACAAACTTATGAGGAACCTTGGAGTGAGAAAATAGGGAAAACGTCAGTTAACTAAATGTTAAATGACAAAAGGTGTTCCTCGATTCATGACCATTTGTTCAACATCCATTCAAAGTTACAATGGTGCTAAAAAAACTGACTTACAACTGGTCCTTGCACTTACAACTGTTGCAGCATCCCCATGGTCTTGTGGGAGATGCTAGCATGCAGATGCAAACTCAAAGTTGCTTGGAATGATGGAGGATTCCCGTACTGATGGGCAGAAGGAAGTATGCAGAAAGATGGAAATCAAAGTCTTGTGGTGTAAGTGGGACTGGAAATTCACTGTTATCCCATGATGCACCATCTTGCCCAATTGAAGGTTACAAACAATGGAACCGACATGAGAGTTTTAACAATATCTCCAGTATGTACGGCATTCTAGGTTGCAACACTTTTTACACATTTATAAATCCTTTATAACATGGCAGACGTGCACAGCAGCATACCACAGATTTTTTAAAAAATGAGTTGTTATCTGAGTTTTAAACTGCTGGTTGAATAAGTTAAGAACTCTTATGGAAAAAGTTTGAACTATTTTTTTCTAATGGTTAAGGGCTTAGGATAGAAACCAGGAGACTGTGAGTTCTAGTCCTGACCTAGGCATGAAAGCCTTCTGGGGGACTTCGAGCCAGTCATGCTTTCTCAGCCCAATCTATCTCATAGAGGACTGTTGTTTTTTTGTGAGGAAAAATAGGAGGAGGAAGGAGTATTAGGTATGTTCATCACTTTGAGTTATTTATAGATATAATAAAGGCCAGATATAAATACAACCTACTTAATATTTAAAGACATTGGATTTAGTGAGATGTAAGAAAGCCTCACCTTCTCATTAATTGCCAAACTAGTGCCAAGGTCAAAGTTGGGTTGCCTTCGTTGAGATCTTTTCCACCAATTCCAACCAATGAAAATCTGGCATTTGTCTTTCCCAGTTCTACTGCATAGTTACAATTTTCAATCTAAAATGATTTGATTATAGATATAAATCACAGTTATTATCCAGAGTTTTAAAAAGCAGATATTTTGACCTGAAACTTTTGCAAGGAAAAAAATACCTCATAGAATGCACACTTTTACTTTCTTTAATGTATTCAGTTAGAAAACGTTTTGAGCAAGCTATCATTTGGATTTGCCAAATGTATTATAGGAAGTCCCATAGGGAGATATTAGTATTTAGTTTCTAATTGTTTAGATTAAATTGCTATATTTTGTTATGCGATTCTGCTTTCACATTTGCTATGTCCCAAAAATCCGAATGATTTAAGTTTATATGTTCTGCTGCGGAATGCATAAAAATTATTTCCTTCCCAGAGGTATTCTATTAAAAATAATAAATTTGGCATATGATGTTATTTAGTAAGATGTTCAAAACTGGCTATGAATATGTACAATTGACAACTGCTCTTTAGCTTTCCGATAAGGTTTTTAAATGATTATGAAATAGTGCAAAAGTTGCCAGAGCTTTGGTTTGTCTGTAGATTTTTAACAATATATATTTGCACTATGATATGCTAATGTAGTAAAGAAAATCCTAGCACTCTATATGAACAATATATAAAATACTTTGTTATTGATCAAAGAGTAATTTAAATTTCTGCTCTTTTTAAATCTTTTTTATGGCTATGTATATTATATCCTGAGATCTCTCATCAGTCAGCCACCTGATGGTATATCATTAAACATGTCTCTACTGTACACTGCTTTTGCTGATATTTATGTTATTAGCGGTGGTGGTAGTCTATTGCTTGTATGTCAATGCTTCGACATTAGCAAAATAGTAACATGGAAGCTACTTCAATGCTTAGTTTCAAACTGTTATAAATTTCTACTTGGCTTTGTGAATCAAAAATAGAACCATAAAAATTATCAGTAGATATATTAATTTACATGTATGCTACTATCTTTACTATGTTTGCTTGTAACTGAGATAGATGAATAGAAATTAGTGGCGATTATGAAGGCACCAGAGTTCCTAACACAGAAATATTTACAAACCTTTTTCATGTTACCCCCAAGTGCAGGATATGGTGGTTTGTTGACATGACTCCATTCTACAGATACACGGATCATTTCATAGAGTTGAAAGATTACTAAACCATCAGCAAGGTCACTGGCAAGGTGAGGGAGAAAAAAAGGTTATTCTAATTAAAAGCAAAACAATTATCCTTTAATTAATCAGAAAACATATTTTCACTTCTATATTTTCTAAATTTCCCATTTAAATTATTTACTAAAATCATTCACAACTCACAAGACTATTTTAAAGTATTATTATGATTGGTTGCAGTCAGTCAGATGTTTATACTGGATATGGCATTTTTATCCACCTATCGAGTCCTTCCCAGGGACATGAGATAGCTAGATGTGGATGTTTGATGGCGTTAGTGGTATTATTGCATGATGTAAGCTGTTCCAAGTAAAACTGCCTTTTGCAATTGGCTGCTGCTGAATTTGTCAATGCTGATGGTGTTCAATTGTTTTGAGATTGTATTTAAGGCGCCTGTTACTATGGTACTACCTTTGTTTTCTTTTACCACAGTTGTTCCATTTCTATTTGCAGGTCTTTGCATTTTGTTATTTCCTCCACTTCTTTTTCTTCTATTTTGTTGTCTCCAGGTATTGCCACGTCCGCTATTGAGATTTTGTCTTTCTTATTGACAACTAAATCTGGGATATTATGTGGCAGGTGTCTGTTGGTTTGAATTCTAAAGTCTCAGAGCACTTCAAATTCTTCATTTTCAATTTCTCTATTTTATAGTCCCACCAGTTCTTGCTTGCAGGCAAATGATATTACTTGCAGTTCTTCCAATTATTATGTACACAATAATGTGATCTCAGAGCTGCCAGATTTTTAGCTGGTGTTGGCTTTCATACGCAATGAGTTCTCCCCAAGAACCTAAGATGTCATAATATATTGAGCATAGTATAGGTGCAGATCCAAGCAGTGTATACTTTGTAATTAATAGATGGAAATTTTGTGAATGCACAGACTTACTAAATGCCATCGAAAGATTTTTTGGTATAGCATGCAACGTGCCTATAACCAATGAGACATAATCAGGTAGGGAAAGCACACAGCTGCAGCCAGCGTGATGAGGAAGAAAGAACTGCCTTCTGTACCTGATCAGAGAACACATAGGGCAGAGAAAAGGCAGGAGCAACAAAGATCAGCCCAATTACTCTTGAGGAGGCAGTCTTGCCCTTCTTGATGGGCTGCACCAGAAGCTGGCTATTTAACAGCAGACAGATGGTGATGCTTCTGCAAACAATGTGTTCATTTCCTATCTGTGTGTTTCCTGGTCATTGTATTTTTGCCTTGCTTTAGACTGACACCTGCCTTCACTTGGATTTAATTTTGCCTGGTGGGTTTATCTTGTTTGGGAAACTTTCAAGTGCCTTGTGGACTCATTGGCCATTGCTCTGTGGACTGGCATCAGTCTGCTTTGGGCTGGATTTAATTGGGACAGTTCTGGAGTTTTTGTGAAGGGAATTGTTAGGGAATATTAATAAACCCACTACACCACTGTTACGTGTAAGTGAGTGGGATAGCACATAATGGGATAAACAAATGTAACTGAGGAGAGGCAGTATCTCAAATAACCCTTTCCAATGCCATATAGGGCTTTAAAGGTCAAAAACAGCATCTTGAATTGCATCTGGAAGTGAACTAATAACCAATGCAGCTTGTGGAGAAGATGTGTGGTTTGTGTTCTTCTAAAGGCACACATAACAGAATAACAGAGTTGGTCTACTAGTCCAATCCCCTGCTCAAGCAAGAAACCTATATCGTTTTAGACAAAGTTTCTTTTGTTTGAAATGGTAACTTTCTCATGCCACTGCATTTTGCACCAGCTGAAGCTTTTGAATACTCTTCAAGAACAGCCTCAAGTACAGCATATTAAAGTAGTTCATTTGGGAGGCGAGCAGAAGCTCATGGTCCCAGAACAGGTACAACCGGTACACAACACAAAACTGCGCAAAGGCCCTCCTAGCCTGCATCTACTCCTCAAGCAAAAGTCGTGAAAGCAGAAGAAACCCCAGACTGCACACTGGGTCTGTCTGGATCTGTGCCACCCCCGATGATTAAATACCTGATCCTGAAGACCCAAAACAATTTAGTTTTATTGTTCCCCATTCACTCTCACAGCCTCCAGGCACCAGAGCAAGACATCAACAGCACTGCTTAATTTGCCAGTCAGAGATGTATAATCATCTCATGGCAACAAATTATCTCAGTCAGCAGTTTCCTGTAGATGTTAAAATAGGAATGGGGAGAGTTTTGAATTCTGCAAGGTTCATGGGCAGGCCTTTCACTACAATCAATACCAACTAATGCTGGCCCCATAGGAAGGAAGAGAACCAGCCCAATACTGTGCCACTCCCAATCCTTGGAGCTGATCCAGAAAGATACTATGATTAATAGTATCGAAAGACATTGAGAGGGCAAGAAGAGCCAGGAAGGGTGCATTACCTCCATCTGATCCCACCAGAGGTCACCCAAAAGCACAATCAATGCCATTTCTGTGTCCAGAAACATGTCCAGGCCTGGGTCCTGACTGAACTTGCTGTGTGACCACTTTCACCATGAGCTTCCCTAAAACAGGGAGGTCTGAATCTGGTTGGATATTGTCCTGTATAATGGGATCCAGTAATGGCTTTTTAAGGAAAGGGCAAATCAGCACCTTAAGAAGTGAAGAAAAAATCCTTGTCTCAAGGATAAATTAACCCCAACTAAAACTCATTCACATATCACTCATCCCACCCACCCCAGCAACCTGAGCCAATTATGGGAGTGCATGAGTCTCATGAGCAAGTGGCTGAGCTTGAATTGTTCCATATTGGGTTATCACTGATAATTTTAGGGGGAATCCAATGGAATGCAGTATAATCATAAACTGTATTACTGTATTATTTCATTCACAGTCATATGGATCCTTTCTATTTCCTCAGGCCCAACGGGTTTGAATTGTTCCATATTGGGTTATCACTGATAATTTTAGGGGGAATCCAATGGAATGCAGTATAATCATAAACTGTA
>JANHFL010002487.1:60171-73291 GCA_032468155.1 Oxyrhabdium leporinum | reverse complement strand
ACTGATAATTTTAGGGGGAATCCAATGGAATGCAGTATAATCATAAACTGTATTACTGTATTATTTCATTCAGAAAATAGTACTGTATTGAGACAATACTTATTCAAGAGGTGGATCAGAAAGAACATGCAATGTGCGCTCTCAAATTGCTCCTAGAATTGACAGCTATCTGTAAAAAAAAATCAACTTTGCACTCCAGCGACCAGTTCAATTCTCCAATAGCTTTTAGGGACATATTCAAATCATCAATATACCTAAAAATAACACTGCCCAAACTAGCAACAGTTTTGAGCCAGATAGAACAACCTTGCCCTTGGATGCAGGTAGAAAATAAGCATTAATTCAAAAAAGCTTAAATGATTCAGCACAGGTATATTAGGAAGAAAATGTGATTGAAGTTGGCACTTCTGCATTACCGCATATAATTTTATATCAAACCTTGAAACAAAGGAACAATCTAAAACACTTAAGAGCATTGGTATATTTCAGCTACTATAAGTGAGCAAGGTTTGCTCAGGGTAAAAACTACATGAGGATTTATTTTTATTTTATATTTATATTTATTTTTTTACCTGTATAAGTGATTAATGTAAGGAGTTACACCCAATGAATTCATCCAGTTTCTAAATGTTCTCTCTTCTTTACTTTCACCTACAGTAGAAAGATAATAATTTAATTATACTCTGATTTTTGGTCTGTTTTTTTAAATTATTGAATCCCAATAATAAAACCCTATTCCCAAATAGAAGGAATGGTATCACAAAGCAGGAGAGGGAGAATGCTATCATAAAATGGAAAGATATATAAATGGGTGAAGAATAAACAAATCTAAATTAAATCAAAACTATAAAAAAGATACTTACTGTGCAAAATATTTAGAGCACAGCAATAGCAAAAAAAATATTTGTGTCCACAACGGTTAGTTCAGTTTCATGGTTATGTATAAGACCATCCATCAAATTATATGTTTGGGGTCTATATGACTCTAGATCTTTTGGGTCAAAAGCCCATTTCAGCTGCCTACAATATAGCCAATAGGATTGGTCAAGGGCATAGTTCAGGAAAAATCTATATTTTCTTTTGCAGCCTTCAGTTAAAATTATTTGACATTTTTTCACAGTACACCAGTTCTCATTAAGATCATGCAGCAATAATGGCATCATTATTCACTAACCTTATTATATAAATAGGGCCATAATCCCTTTTGGGATTAATGATTAAGATTTGTTTCAAAAGGTATTTCAATCTCTAATTGAAATATATTTTGAATACTTTAGAGTGAATTAACATGCTTCTAAGATAATTGGTTATAGAAAGAAGGGATGCTAAAGGGTATATTTGGCAAATTCACAATAAAAATTAAAACTTCATGCTAAATAATGCAGAAAATAACATGCAAGCTGAAAAAATCAGTTCTGACTGAAAGAACTGTGAAAGTAAAAAAACAAAGGTTATATTTAATATGCCACTCTAAAATCAAATTATTAAACTTCTTTATTACCACCTACCATCACTATAACTCCTTTCATTCTTGTTCAGTGTTTAATAGGTACCTTCTTGAGAATATACACATTTGCTTTCCGTGGAATAGGTATAAATAATAGATAACCAACACAAACTGGAACATGGTAATAACATGCCTTGTGGCACTTTTCTTCTGTAATCGCAATGTTGTGCAGCAATAGGCATACATAGAGATCAGAAACGGATATGATCAAACAATTATGCTGATTATTTCTCACTTTCTCAAAATAGAAAAATGCTGAATGTTTAATTTCAGTTATCAAAATAGGAGTAACTTCAACATTCATTTTGCAAGGAAAATAAACCCAGCCATCCTTAAGCATGACTGCTATTCATGATAAGATATATTTCTCCATTGGGTATTTAGCCATGCAGCTCTCAGTGTTGCTGATCAAAACACAATTCATTTTGCCTACCTTTTACTCTTATTGTATTATTCCTAATATGATTTGAATATTTTCATAATAAAACTAAAATGGAATTATAGGTAGTCCTCAAACTATGACTGTATGGCCAGTCATGTTTCCAAGTTAAGGCAGCACTGAACCAATGATAGTTACAACCAGTCCTTGGAGTTCCAGCCATTCCACCAACCCCATTGTCACATGATGTCAACCTGGGTAATTGGCAACCAGTTCACATTTACAACTACTTGCCAAGTATCTTGCAATCATGTCATCATCATTTACAATCTTTCCTGCTGGCTTCCCCTGAAAGTCAAGTCACTGGGGTATGTCACCCACCCGCACATCCTCCCCCAGCCCAACTGTGTTTGTACTGGTCTGGCATCCTTCCAACCTGTTTGGCACCTCTTGGGCACCCTTGCAGACCTTGGAACAGCACCTCTCATGCATTCCCCTCTTACACCCTTCCAGACCTGTCCCAGGCTTCTTGCACATGGTGCCTCTCATGCATCCCTTCACAGCCTTGCTCCATCAGTCCTGGCAACCTGTGCTCTGCTGGCCCTGCCACTCCCAGTTGATATTTGCTATTTTTTTCCTCCTGATGCTGAGAAGGTATGTCCAACCTGGCCATTCTTCTGAGCAGCAGCAGGAAGAAGATGGTGAAGATCAGCTGAGGATGAGAAGGCCAGTAGAATGCAGGGCAACAGAGTTAGCAGAGTGCTGGTGGCCAAAAAGTATAGAGATTGGGGGGGTGGGGTGGAGATAGGGAGCCGGGGGGGGAAGTTCAAGAGAAGGTAGTCTTACCCTGAAGCCCAGGGCTGAGAGATACAAGCCAGCAATGGTTTGGATTGGGATGGGTCCTTGCTTAAGGACTGGGTGGGATTTGTTTAATGATGGCAATGGGTACTAAGAGGATTGCTATGGGCTAAGCAATACAGTCACGTGATATCACATTTTATGATTAAATTGCTTAGTGATGGAAATTCTAATCCAAATTCTGGTTGTTAACTGAGGACTACCTGTAAAATTATAAGAACAGCACGTAATCTCCAGTCTTATCACACAAAATAAAGTTTATCTGATGGAATGTCACAAATTATATCAGCTTAAATTCCTGTCAAGATAAGGACTGCAGATATATGTATCAGCATAGCTGTGAGGGAAAACCCTTGTGTTCTTCAAGAATTATCCAGCAACCATTTCCAATAGGCTGTCCTAAGAGGAATATAGGATGCCATATTATTCTGTCGTGTCTTTGAAATGTTTGCATTCCAGTTCATAGTGATAACACTACTAGCAACTTCTAACTTTATTACAACTGTTTGTGATAATTACTATATATCTTAAGAACTATGTTTAATTTTTTATGTTTGCCTTGCTTGTTCTCCCTAATTTTCTTTTATAAGCCTGAAGCAGGAAACTGTCTTGTTTTTATTCTACTGGAAGCTGTTGGAAGCCTTCTAGCTGATATATGCCTTGAACAAATAGTTGAATTTAGGGAAGGGAATTTTCACATTTGACAATTTTATCTTTTCATTCACATTTGTGAGGTTTCATATCATGCCTCCCAAGAACTCAATTATGAATTCAAGTAAAGTTGATCTGGCATTTTATATGACTTTAAAATCAATGTCTATTACTAATATTTTTCCACAGCTGTAATGGCATATTAAAAGAAAAACACTAATATGTCACAAAAGCAGGACAGTTACAAATACGGCAGTCATAACAGTAATAGAATGAAAGGGAAAACAGATTTCAAAATATAATTTTACAAGCCAAAAGCCCCCAACTAAATACAGTACCTACAGTAGGAGGAGTCAAGTCTGCATTTTATGAAGAAAGATTGGAAAGTTATTAAATGTAATATTATGAGCACTATCCTAATTTCAGTATTTGGGTGGGCTTAACTCCTAAAAAAACAGTTTAAGATCCAAGATCTTGATGTGATTTGAACTCCTCCCCATCCACAAATCCTATCTCCAGAAACAGGTGTTTCTTACATTTAAAAAAGCAGAGGAACTTCAATTATACAGGTAGTCCTTACCTTATGACCACAATTGGGACCAAAATTTCCATTGCTAAGCAAGAGAATTATTAAGTGAGTATTGCCCCATCTTACAACCTTTTAGCCATAGTTGTTAAGTGAATCACTGAAGTTAACTTAAAAATGGTTGTTAAATGAATCTCGCCTCCCCATTCACTTTGCTTGTCAGAAGGTCACGAGCCCCAAATACTGCAACTATCATAAATACATGTCAGTTGCCAAGTGTTCACATTTTTATCACATGATCATGGGGATGCTGCAATTGTCATGTGTGAAAAACAGTCATAAATCACTTTTTAGTGCCATTGTAACTTCAAATGGTCATTAAAAAATGGTTGTAAGTTGAAGACTACCTGTATTGGGGAAATCTTTTCCATTCTTAACTGCCTTGTGCAATTAGTTTTATAGGTATGTGTGTTCCAATTTTACCCATAGTTTTGAATGGAAACTAGCATATCTTCCCTCTCCTGCCCCCCCGCCCCCCACCAAAAATCAAGTAAAATTATGTGGCTTGAGCATGATTGGAGGAAACACTGTGAACTAAAGTTTCAATGAAATAATATAATTATTTATGCTAGAGAACAACAAGCGACTTGATGTTAGAGAAACTTCCCATAGACAAGATGGAGTTGCTACTGATTCAGAAGGTGAATTTCAGCATTTGGAGAAAATGCCTGCTCTGAAAAGTGTACATCAGATTTGCAATCTGGGAGTCCCTTTTATTTATTAGTTTTGAATTCAGCATTAAATCCTGGACCATTAATAAAATCAAGAGATGGTTTTATCAACTTTGGTTGATAAATCATGTCCATAAATGAAAAAGAAAATCTTGTACACTAACAACCAAAGACTGCATTAGTCTTTATGGGATGTTTTTAAAGACAATCTAGAAACTTAACTGGCTAGAGTTTGGCAGCACTTCACTCTCCTTACGATTTAGAAAGGAGCTCAAATCTTAGTCAAATCTTTTAATCTGGTTTAGCATTTGTTTTAACTAAACTGTTGCTGTTTTAATTACATTGCTCTAAGCTGCCCTAAGCCATTAAGGGAGAGGCAACATGCAAGTACACTATTAAATAAACAAACAAACAATACCCCCATTAGATTTTTTAAATTAATAATAAACAACCAAATACAAATGGGTCTTTCTCTAATATCTCAATTAGTATGTATTGAAGTTACTTACCTTCTAATAAACTGAAATCATAATTGTTTTTAGGCTTCTGCAGGGCAGGGTATGTATTAAAGAGGTTTGCAACAAAGGCTATATTAAGTTTAGGGTTCCCTGCAATCACATCTGTAGGCGTCACAAACTGTTTGCAACCCAATTTATCTGCTTGTTGAAGCATATATTCAGCCCTCCTCAAATCATTTGGTTCCTGGGAAATAAATTGCAAATTTAAAATACAATATATGCATCCATTTTTGCATTAGACATAAAATTCTAGATACAGAAGTAAACCAGAAATTGTTTGGAAAGAAAATCCTGTTTTTGCAGGATTCCTGATTTGCATTTAGAATCTGTGCTTTGGACCAGTTATAGCAGTCTATCATACTCTTCCCTCAGAAGATCTAAAGGAAATAATTGTTTTCATTAAATGCAAAATAACATTCTCAGGGGTTTCATAATCTTTAAGAACAGACTTTGCCTAGGCAAACACAATACGGTAGTAAAGAATATATTATTATTATGAAAAAAGAAAAGCAGCCTATATAATGGGGAAAGGATAGCATACTTTGCTGTTATATTCCAAGCAGAGTTTTACTGAGAATACTAACAGGTATCTGTTTTGTTTTCCTTTATTTTCTCATTTTCTACTTGTTAAGTGACTGAGGTTTTACAAATGTTTCAAAACAAGTGCCTCTAAACTTATGGAAGCACATTCAAAGCATAATATTTGAATAATTTAAGCAGCCATGTCTTTCTCAGACCTAAATGACTGTTTTGGAAATTTTTCAATCTCAGAGTTTGAAAACAGATTAGATCAGATCTGAATAATCAGTACAATCTAAGACTATGTAATGGTAAAAAAAGTCATTACTAACCTTACCATATAAACTTGACACAAAAATAAATTGAAATAAATCTTCAACTGTATATTTGAAGCATATTCTAGCTTGAATCTCAAAGTATCCCCCATTAAGATTCATTTGGTCAGATTATACAAAGCAATCTATTCTTTTAAAAAAAAAAATGATTGACTTAAAAGTATTATATTGTTACTTATCCATTCACTCATACTGCTTAATTATCTATTCAAGAAATCTGTTAGATATGTAGAAATGCTATAACTTGGTTCTCCAACCTAGCCAGTGTTTATAATCTGAAAGGTTTAAGGGAACACTTACATTAAAACCTGAAAGATCTATGACAATGCCTGTTTCTCCATTGTTGCCTCGTTTGGGTGCAATTTGATTCAAAAGATGATAATAAGCTTTTGAGTCCTGAAATGATCAATGCAAATTTTAAACAAAAATATTCATGTACACTTATCCAATGCTGAACTGAGAATGACTGCAATTGTTATACTAATACGCCTGCTTTCATACTCTGTATAGGTTCTGCATAGAACATACTTTGTTAATGGATTTTCATATTTCTTGGGGGATATCCCCTTTGAAAAAGAAACAAAGTATAGAATTATACTCAGGATGTATCTACAGATTAATAGCAATAAAAAGGTGCCTGGATAAAGTGCTAAAAAAAATACAGGAGCTGATCTTGATGGAGAGCAACATCAAGTGTTACTGGCTCACAATATAGACTTTTCAGAACCAGGAGTCCTCAGCTTAAACGTCAGCTTATAGACTAATTGAATCTAGTTTATCTAGGCTCAGTTGTTTTCCTCTGGATCCAAAGTTCTAAACAATTTCAGTTGCAGCTGTTCCACTTCTCTCGATACCAGAGCTTTTGGGAATTGTGTTACATACAAGTTTAATGATATATTTAAAAAAGTAAGGAAATCTGTTTTTGTTATTTATTTTAAGTATTAATTTGCTTCCATAGTTTTTGATTCTAGAAATGATATTTTTCTTATTATTCTTCTATAAGTTTTATAAATGGCTTTTTGAGACCATGGTATTTCTCATCTGTCAGTCAAGTATTATATACTCCATTCCAATAGCACTACACCCAGCCTCCTGCTAAAGACTGAATCACTTCCCAAGCCATTTATTAGCATAGCTTTATTTATTTAAGAAATGGTCTTTCATAAGTTGGCGATGTATGGCAATAGTATCTTAGGTTCAAAAATTATTTTAACAGTATCAGTGGTGGGCTGATGCCGGTTCTGGCCGGTTCTAGTGAACTGGTAGTTCCGACCATCAGCTGGCTCTGCCCACTTGTCCCTGCCCTATCCTGTCCTATATTTCTGTCTTTCTCAGGTCAGCTGATTCATGCGGCACAGTGGATTTCTGCACCTCAGCTGTTCTACTTGTCGGGACTGTCCTAGAAGGTAAGCTGTTGAGGTTAAAATCGGTGTTTTTTGAGCGCTGCGTGCACACACACACACAAAGCACACATTAGGCACGCACACTCACTGAGCCAGTTGTTAAACCGGTTGCAGCCCAACACTGAATAGTATACTTTTTATTAAAATGCAACCGCAGAATAATTTATGAAAACTTTGATTAGTTCTACTTTTACTTGTAATAATTGCTTTGTTTACTACAAGTCTGAGTAAGATATACCTTAATGTCTTGACCAAAGTTGCTTATCTTCTTCCACCCAGCGTTATTCAAATGGTAGTTAACCCAGCGTAGCAGAAGTTCTTCTGGAGACAATTTCATTAATTGCTCCAATTCTTCCTCATCACTTAGTAAAGCAATAAGAGCTGGAAAAGGTTTTCAATAAATATTATTCTGGAACTTCAAAAGAAAAACAAATAAAAGAATATGCTTAAGCTACAGAATTTATTATTCCTGATGAATGTTTAAAATTCTCACCTTCATTTCTGGAAATCTCTATATCAGAAAAAAGCCCAACTTTAATAATTTGCCATAATAATCCTAACACCAAATGTGGCTTTCCATCTATTAGATCTTGTGATCCAATGTTAACTACTGTACAGCCAATAGCTGATGAAGAATTTAGTGCTAGATCTAGATTTTCCTAAAAAGCAAAGCCAAAAAAAAAAAGTTAGAAACAGATGTAGAATGAACAGGCTAAGAAAGTATTTCATAAATCAGCTGACATTTGAACTGTTTTCAGCATATTTGAAACACTGAACGTCAGCATTTAATAAATTATTCTATAGTACTAAGTATTTTTCCTTTGAAAGAGCTGATAGATCATAAGCCCTTAATACAGCTATTAATTTATGTTTATTCTTTTAGTAACTTAACAATATAAATGTTACCATCATAATTCAGAATATGCCTGTGCTAGGATTTTCTAAAAATTGCCATATAACCATGATATCTAAACAGAATACTGTAAGAAAAATGGAGATCTGAAAACTAAATAAACGAGGCCTTTTGAATCAGAGATGAATATGCACACATGCGCGCGCGCACACACACACAGAGGTTTTGGATAGAAAAAAGGATTATGCTGAAACAAAAAGACGTTTGGTGGGGGGAAATGTAAAATTGGAGGTAGTTAATATGCATAACAAAAGTGGCACTAGAACAACTTGAAATGATATGTTCTACAAACATGTGTTACAAATATATTAGTATGTGCCAAATTACATGCTAGAAATGAAAAATTGAGTTGCTAGCTTTGGCAAAAAAATCCAGAAAACCTCCTGGAAACTCTTCTACTCATATGTTAATGGATTTACTACAGCAGTACAGTATATATAAAGTTTAAATAACTGGAAATGTTACAATTTATTGCCTTGTTTTTATATGCATTTTTTCATCTATAACCAGAAGCAAACCCCCCTCAAATATAAAAATAAAATATGGGAAATATAAAAAAACTGAAACAAAGATAAAGAAAATACAGAAAAAATATTGAAAGAAAAATATATGTTCAATACTCTTATATGTAATTGAAATCCAGGTCTAAAACAACAAATTAAACTTTGGCTAACCAAAGTGATATTGATCACACTTTATGCAATAAAATGCTATTTCCTATGCTGAGAGTATTTTTTATTAAGGATCTTTTTTTCCCCACTGAGTAAAACCATCCACAGTTGCCTCAGACAGTGAGATGGGAAGACATGTAAATTTAATAAATAAAATAAAATAATAAATAAATAAAACAATCTTCTTAGCTACACCCCATGAATGATAAATCTTGTTTTGTAAAGTTCAGAGTCTCGAGAATATTATACCAAAATGTCTTCAATGTATATCAACTCCAAAGCATAAAATCTGGGTCATTTCAAAAATGTTACATATGGAAATTGGAATCTAACTACCTATTTTTGGGGTGCCCAATAAACATGAAAGGGAATCCTCTGTTGAATTAATTGCATTTTGAGATTATAGAACACTAATGTGACATTTTTAAAATTCTAACACATTGGTTTTTGTAACTCAGTGCAGGTTTTTCTATATTTATCTTGATACAACTTTTCAGTTGTAGCTTTAAATTAATTATATATTCAGAAACTTCCAAAAACTTTATCTAATAATTTTAATATTTTAGAATTTCAGATTTTGCTCATACATCAGGCTCAAACGGTAAAATTAAAATACATTTTAATTAGATATATTGCAACTCAGAAGTTTTAAGCAAACCAAATTCTTTTAACTCTTTTATAATACTAGTGTCTTGGCCGAGAAATGTTCAAGTTTGTATTATCTTGTAATATAATTTTACATGAGAGCTATGATCAAATTTCAATGTCCTTCCCAAACATCATCCATATATGTCTTACAGTTTACAATTTGCCTTGTTCATCTTCATAATTGCCATTCAACTATTAGATTTTGGCTATGGTTTACTTACTGATCTAGTGAATGCAGTAAGCTTCTTCTTATTAATTGCTCTTTCATCAATTGTATCTGGCTGAGATAAATTAATCATTTTGCTTGAAAATAAAGAAAAATAATTGTTAGCTTATTGTGAAAGAAATTCAGTGTAAAGTGATTTAAAAGATTGGCAGATTAAAGTTCTCCATAACATGCAAACATAGCAAAACATTTAGTAGACTTACAAAATATGGAAACTTATGGAATGAGTATTGTTTCCAGAAGTGGAATAACATTAGTACCATACATAGCTGTAATTCATTCAGTTTTTGCATATACTACCGTAATATTCAACTGTTATTAACTGAAGAATCTGCACTTAGTCACTCAAAGACAGAAGAAGAGACATAAGCATATGTATATGCATGTTCATGTAACATACATTTCTTCCCTGCTAGGATGAAAAATGTCAGAACTGTCTTTGACTTAGCATGGAGAATGAAGACAATAGCTCTTAGACCATGCTAGAAACAGTTAGGTTAACTCTGATTTTCAAATGCTTATACTTGGATAATTTCCGGGATCAGTAGAGATTAGTATTAAAGCATTCCATATACACCAAGGCTGCAGTTAAAAAATAGCAGTTCATTCTTATCCAAGCTGGATATGAATGATTGGGAGGTAAAGGAGAATGGATGTTTCCTTTGTAAAACTCCTCGATGAGACTGGTAATAGCAGTGCAGAAGCAGCAGTTGTGTAGCATACCGTGACTGGAGGATTTGTCTAATAACAGCAATTGGACATGAAAGAACTGCCTTCATAAATCAGGACAGTCACATGATACTGCACTTTATGACTGTGCTGCTTAGCAGCAGAGTTCCCAATGCCAATTAATATTCATAAGTGAGGACTACCTGTATATAATTTTATTTTTATTGATTTCAATGAAAGAATTCAAAATTTTCTGAATTTTCCAACTAAAATAAATAGTGCTTATAGTATCAAAATTAAGCAATGGTAATGCCTTAAAAACTCACCAGCCAGTATTTTGGTAAACATTTTTAAAAAAAACTGAACATACCAAAGAAGGATACCATCAGCAAGTGAATTAAAAAGGCTATCATCTGATGGATCCATAGGGAGACAATGTTTGCAGTCAGGGTCATCTTTAAGAGCTTTATTTATCCAGTTAACAAACGCGACCTTGTCTTCTTCTGGAAAATAAAAGAGGAAAATATATTTTAAGAGCAGTCTAGAAATACATGTGCCACAGACTCAACCTTGCTCTGTTAGCACACTGTAAAAGAAACCCTAATAGGGAATACTGCTATGTATCTTTTATTTTGAGCAGGCAATCCTGTAATTATAGGAACCATATCCACATTCCTGCATAAATGTTAATCCTGGCATTCACAAAAACATTCCCTTGAACTTTACAATGTTTTTTACCTGAGTAAGAATGCTGAGTTCCCTCACTGGAAATGGATGATGTTCCTCCAATTGCAGTAATCCCCAGTTTTTTGTTTATGGATTTTCGAAATGATTTGCTAATATCTTTACTTTTCAGTTCCTGAATAACCTGGGGGAAAAGCAACATGAACAACATGAAATTTAATGTGCAGAAAAGCAAGGTTTTGTACCTAGGCAGGAAAAACCAAAGGTAAAAATACAAATATGGCAAAAATGGCACAAATACAGTAACTGTGAGAGGGACCTTGGAGTCCTAGTGGACGATCATGTAAATATGAGCCAGCAGCGTATGGCAGCAGCTAAATAAGCCAATACAACCCTTGGTTGTATAAACCGAGGCATAGAATCAAAATCATGTGAAGTATTTATAAATCCTTAGTAAGACCACACCTGGAATACTGTATCAAGTTTACAAAATCATATTACAAAAAAGATATTGAGACTTTGGAAAAAGTGCAGAGAAGACCCACTAAGATAATTAAAGGCCTGAAGATTGGTTGCAGGAATTGGGTATGGATAGTCTAGAGAAAAGGACTAGGGGTGACATGTGATGCCATGTCTTTACGGGACTTCAAAAGCACAATAAAAGTGACAATCTGTCTTTTGCCACTTGTATATGCTTTCCATGTTGCTGTTAGTCAATCAAGTATTTGCATAGGTGTAATGAGTAGTGAATGCAAAAGTTGTTTATTGCACTATTCTCAGAACTCACATCTGCTGCTACTTATCACATAGAACAGGTTCTTTAAAATTGTGACATTTTCTGATGTTCTGGGCCATGCATAACGCTTAAGACATAATTGTTCAAAACTTGGACTGTCCTAGCAAATCCAGGATGTTTAATAATCAAGTATAAGTGGAAATAGGAAGTATAGCCTGAATGATCCAAGGCCCAGAGAAAATATATTAACACCTTGGTCACATGTTTTCAGGCTGTCAAAAGTCCAGGTCATTCCAAACATGGGGGGAGGGGGAGGTGTACTTAATCCATTCTCGACAATTCGCTTACTCTTGTTAAAGATAAACATCAGAAATGTGTAAAAGACTTCAGCTATTTCAGAAATATAGCCTCACATGCTTCCTTCATGTTTTAAATGCAATTAAAAATAAATAAAATATGAATCATATATTGTATACATTGAGTTCCTTTCAAGAACAGTAGAACTAGAGCAACAAGATGCAAAATTGTTTCAGGTAATTAAGATTAGTTTTAATCTTATAGAATTATAGAAGACATTACTATAATGATTTATTTAGGTAAAAGAAAGGCATACTTTTGTCCAAAAACATTTAGAAGAGTTTCATTTCAGAAACTAAAAAAAGGAAAAAAGTGTAAGATAGGCAACGATGGAATATAGTGGCTTCTTTATCTTGATCACACAGTGGAGGGCAGCCAAAAGACAAGGATGTTTTGAAATTGCACCCAGAGGTGCCTATCACTATTCTATCACTTTCCTGGGCAAAATTATAGAGGATTTGATCATTGTTGCACTAAATTTAACCCATCATTTCATAGCCTGTTATAATTGACATACAGACTATTTATAGTTCCTGTATTTAATGACATGAAGATCCATGCGCTGCCCTGAAATCAACAACTGCAAGGACAACAGCACATTTTGTAAGATATAGCTACTAAAAATTGATTTTCAAAATTGATTTTTTTAAACTATTACCATATTTTTCAGAGTATAAGATGCACCTAGCTTTTGGTGAGCAAAACAAGGGGAAAAAATCTGCCTCTGCCTCTGCCTCCCAGCAATTTGCCTCCTTGCAGCAAACAGCAAAAACCCTGTTTCAGCTTCAG